>PVIH01024256.1:0-23134 GCA_004025045.1 Sigmodon hispidus | reverse complement strand
CCAACCCCACCGCTCCGGCCCCGCAAGCCTCACCCTACACTCAGACCATAGGCCCGTTCCCCGCCCGCCCGTGCCACCCCCAGCCCCTGCTGCAAGCAACCGCCGCCGTCTCCACCTCCATGCACCACAGACTCCCGGCCCCCGGCCTTCAGAGCATGTCCCCCTTCCCCCACCGCGGAAAGCCAGCCAATCTCCACCTCCCTGCCTGCCGCCCCTGCCCCCGCCCCAGCCGCCCGAAGCGTCACGGCCCTCAGGCTCCAGGAGGGGATAAACCCGCTCCGGGGCCAGGGACTTCAGCACGATCGGGACCCTAAAAGCGGAGAAGGGAGCACGGAAGCGGACGGGGTATGCGGAGCCGCATCCAGCCCCCTGGCTCTGCGCTACTCACTGACAGCTGCAGCATCCGAGTGCATTTTCGGGCAGCTCACACCCGCTCGCCGCCCGGGCTCCCGCGCTCCACTCGCGGTCCCCCCACCGACTCTCCAAACCTTAGCTCGCAGCAGAGGACCGGCGGCTGCCACTCCGGCCCGCCCATTTCTCCCTTCTCATTGGCTGTATCCCAACCGGGGAACCGCCCCTCTTCGGCTCTCATTTGACCGAAGAAGTGCTGGTTGCGCCCTCCGGGAGCTGGCAAGGAGGCCCCGCCCCCTACGCTGCAACGCGATTGGCCCCGGCGCCTCGCCTCCGACCGCCCCTCGCGGAGGCCACGCTATGGAGCCGCAGGTTGGACCCGACGGCTGTCAATCATCTCTGGGTCCGAAAGCGCGTGGAGGGGCGAGGCTGGGGAATTGGTCCACCTTGACCCTGAAGCCCCGCCCTGTGGCGGGCGGATCTTTGGAACGGGAGACCAACCAAGAGCCCTTTTAAGAGTCCTAAACAAAGCCGTCTGAATGACCGGAGCCACTCTCGGGACCACGGGGACCTGTTCTCCCTAAGAGAAGATCGGGTAGATCCTGCTATTGCCGGCGTCCGGCTCACGGCTGTTCTCATCAATCATTTCCCATTGTAGAAAAGTAGAGGGAAAAAAAAAAAAAACTCCGCTTCTTCATTCTCCCTTTTATCCCACAAGCTTTCTGTCCCCAACTTCTTTTTTAAGACACCCATTGCTTGCACCAAAGGTTTTGAATGTTGTAGGCATTGTCCTTCAGACACCTCTGCAGTCCCCAGACAGCGAGAAAAACCCAATGCCACCTTAGGCTCTGGGATCAGCCTGGCACCCGGGCAAGCCGTGTCCCCAGACTATTAGTTCCAGAAAAACCCAAGTCGAGCCTGGCCGGAAAGTGAACGACTGTTGTTTGGCAGAGGGAAGCGTTAATGGGGTTCTGGTCCTTAAGGAAAAATTCTGCATTTTTTAAGTTCTGCTCTGCGTTTATCAGTACTTGAAAATCAGTTCTTCACGATCACTATAGTAATGGAATAACGCTTAAAGATGTTCTTGGTGGGCTGCCCCGCCCCACCCCCAAATCACACACGCTCCACTTCCGCACCTCCCATAGCCCATCCCTCTACCACAGACTGGACGTTTTGTAGATCCAGCCACAGAGACTGGACGTCCAAAGATAACAAAGGGGCCAGGCGTTAGAATTACGAATTCTATAGCCGGGGCTTTTGAGATGCAGTGTTCTGAAATCAGGACAGACCTTGTAAAGAGCCAGTTAGCTGAGAGTCCTTGTCATCCACGGCACTCTAGTTGTGATATGCTCCATCTCATCGTCCACAGTTTGTTTGTAACAAATTGAGTCCCTATAATTTTATCCGTCACATTTATCACTCAAATGCCTAAGATTCACCTTATCAAATTGCAGAATCTCAGAACTGCACTTGAAGACATGAATCCTTCATAGAGCATCCTTTGGGGTCCCATTAAGAAACAAAGGACCCCCTAGGCAGGGGACTCCTGTAATTTAAAAAAAAAAAAAAAAAAGAAGAAGAAGAAGGAAAGAAAGAAAAGAAATGTTTACTCTGAGTATGCAAAACTATGTTTGTTATTCCATTCCTTATTTCAGCCTAATCTAGAAAATCAATAATTACAGTTAACTCATGTTTCTCAGATTTTTTGTGTATATTTGTATATGTTTTGAGTTGTGTTTCCTGTGGTGATATATATATTTAATAAAACCAGTCTGGAATATCAGAGAACAGATCCACCCACAGTCAATCCCAGAGACAGAGATCTTTTTATGTTTCTGTGAGTTCAAGGCTAACTACCAAATAATAGTAGCTCACACTTTTAATCTTAACTTGGATGTGAAACTGGGCAAAGAAGGCATGTAAGGCAGGCTTAGGAAGGCAGAGGATTATTCCACAGAAGCATGAGGAGCGAGGCTGAGGAAGCTGGAAGACAGCTTTTACCTTGAGAAGTTTGCTGGGTGAGATTTGGCTGTGGTCTGTTTCCTCCCGATATTCTAGACTGGTTTTATTAAATATATCACCACAGCTTCCCATATTGTTTCACACAGAAAAGGGCTTCTTCTCGGTACTTCTGGTGGGTCAGCTAGAGCCTGAGAACTGAGAGGCAACACTTAGTCAGCTGATCCTCACTACTCTGTGAGTCTCTTGAATAATAAAACAACTACATGATGCTCTGTGAATACCCTCCAGACATTTCAACTGTTCACAAGATTATAAATCTTCACAGTCAGGAAACTTGTTATAAATATGTTTTCAGTTCTCCAGCACTTAGGGCAGTGGCTTCCCGTAGTGGACACTGATTCACTGTTCCTATGAGAAACTGGAAAGGCAATGAATGGCCAATTTCATATCTGAAAGAAACTGTGGAGATTCCTGAATCCAACCTCCTCATTATAAGAATATGAGACTTCAAGTTGAAAGGAGTTAAATAGCTAATCCAAGTCATTAGTCATCAGGACAAGAACAAAGCAGTATTTAAAAACAAGTTTCCAGTACCTGTCTACGTTTCCCCATCACCACAATGGTCCAGTGAAAATAGCTCAGGTTCCCTCCTGCTTGAAAGCTCTACCAGGATAATACAAATTCTATTCTTCATATTTGGAATATGGCCTTCTTATGATATTCAGTGAGTAATGTTTCAATATATTATATATTACTTTAATTTTTTTTCTCATTCAGTAACATTCCCAAACAATGAGGTCCCTGTAGAGATGTTTACTAAAATAGTCTCTTTTTAAAAAAAAAAAAAAAAAAAAACTTTATTTATTTGCCTTGGTGTTTGCCTGGAACTGGAACTACAGACAGTTGTTAGCTGCCATGTGGGTGCTGGGAATCGAACCCGGGTCCTCTGGAAGAGCAGAGGGTGCTCTTAACCGCTGAGCCATCTCTCCAGCCCCAAAATAGTCTCTTTTAAATTCAAATCCCAAGAGGAAAATTGTCTTGGGACTGGGATAGGAAGATTTGGGGGTGCAGCATGTTACTTCATTGCTCTTAGTTACTGATTTAAGACACTAAGTAATGACATGAACAAGTTACTACTATAATTTCCTATTTTGTTAATTATATATTTATTTCCATAACATACATTTTGAACTTAAGCCTAGACAAAAATTTGACATGGAAGTCTAGTGAGAGAATAGTACAAGTTTTTGACTTTAAACTTTGCTCCCAGTATCACAAATCCCAGTACATATGCTTGTCCCCTACTGTGAGATGTCTTTCTGTTTGTTGTGAATATGTGTTGCTCTCATTGGTTGATGAATAAAGCTGTTTTGGCCAATAGCCAGGCAGAATAAGGTTAAGTGGTACATTCAAACTGAAGACAGATGAAGAAGGGTGGAGTCAGGGCAGATACTTCAAGCTGCTTAAGAAGCAAAATGTGAAAGAAACAGTAAGTCCCAGGCCACATGATGATACATGAATTAATAGAAATTGGTTAGTTTAAGATATAAGAGCCAACTAGTAATAAACCTGAGCAATAGGCCAAACAGTTTGTAAGTAATATAAGCCTCTGTGTGTTTATTTGGGACTGAGCAGCTGTGGAACCAGATGGGAAAGAAGAGCCTCCTACTGCAGTCTCCTGTATGTGTCTTAGGTTCGGGATACAGAATGGAAAACAGCCATAGTCCTGGAGACTGAAATAGAATTGGACCTCCTTAGATTAGTACATAAATGTGTCTCTGGTAAGGTTTGGAGTAAGAAAGGAAACATACCTTTTGAGGAGGTTGTCTGGATTTTCTTATCTTTTACTCTGGAGATCTTCTTTGAGTGTATATGGGTCTGCTGCGTGCTCCTCCGCTCCGCTCCCGATAAAGCAGCTCTGCTGCACTGTCTGCACTCACCTCACTGGCTCAGCTACTCACCTGCTGACAGTCACTTACCTCCACTCCCAGTCCAGAAAGCATGGAAATTCTTCCTGGACCATGCACCATATGTTATGCCAGCATGAAAGAATTTTCACGACCACCACCAGGGAGGCTGGACACCCTTTAAAGAGTGAGGATTTTATTGTTACATACAGGTTATATACAGATTTCCACAAACCTGAGTCAATAGCCTGGCTCCAGCACAGTGGAGAGGCTAAGGACCCCAAGCCCTGAGGGGCGGGATTCTTTAAGAAAAAGCAAGATGCTACACACCTTGGCATTCCAGGATAGGGCAAAGGAGTAAGGTACAGCAGCCTGGCACAAATCTAACTTTTGATTCTATTGGCTGCTGGGGCACTGAGGCCTCTCTGAAACTGGGCCACACCCTCAGGTACCAATGTGTGGATAAATTCTTGAAACTGGGCCCCAGTCCTCCAGGTCCTCACACTTTGATTCCAGTGAGAGTATGTGGAACGCCTCAAGTTATAAAAAAATCAGGCTAAGTGAGTATTCAGGATGTAGAAATGAAAATGAATAAAAATTTAAATGTATTCATAGAAGACAGGATAGATCATTTCCTCAAAGTCATAAACTGGTAATTCGTGGACTTGATGATAGTGGAATGTAAGCTTAAAATACACTTTAATGATGCTTCTATTTTCTTATGGGCCACCATTGTATCTATATCCTCAAAATGGGAAGCTGGGTAGTGTTCTGCCCAAAACTAGACCCCCAGAGAGACCATCGGAGACAAGAGATGTCCAAAATGCAACAGCAAGGGTCATTGTCAGCACAATAGAAGCCAGGCAGGGAGCTTGCTCCCTGCACCCGATGTATAAGGCAAGGAAGAGCAGAGCACCCCAAGTTATACAAGTTTTTTATAGGCAAAAAGCACAAAGCAGGGTTACTTGGGGACAAGGATGCAAGCGTGCTGCTGACTGGCTCATGCTTAAGAACTTTTTACAGCTTAACATTCCTGGACCCCACCTGAGTCGGGTGGCCATTTTACTGCCTTAGGGTTGAATTGTCCAGATGTTCTTAGTAGTGCTTAGCTTATTCTTTCTTGGAACTGGGAAAGCCCCTGCCAGGAATGTGAAATTGGACTTTACCTTTATAATACAAAATGGCTACTAGAATACAAAATGGGGTTTCTTGAGCTAAGTTTACTCTCTTCAGAGAGATGGTTAAGACAGAATATTACTTTTGCAAAAAACTAAAGTTCGGTGCCTAGCACCCATGTCAGGCAGCTCTTAACAGCCTCTTAACCCATTTCTGGGGACCCTCTACCCCTCCCAAGGTACCTTCATTCACATGTACACACATACCCAGAATAAAAATGAAAGTCCTTGAAACACAAATTCTAGTTTGTATTTAGTAAAAACTCAGAGCCAGATAGTGGGGAAAAGCTGGAATATCAGAGAGAAGAAAAAGACCACAGTCAAATCTCACCCAGCCAACTTGTCAGGGTAGAAGCTATCTTCCAGCTTCCTCAGCCTGGTTCCTTGTCACTTCTACAGAATCCCACACCCTCTGCCTATGCCTCCTTAAATATCTCCTTCACCCAGTTGTTTCTGTTGGTTTCACGCATGAGAACAGACACACACACACACACTTCCAGGGCTACACTAGAGTTTATTCAGGTGAGTACAGGGTCAGAGAAGCAGAAAAGAGAGGAGAAAGTTCCACATGGTGGGCCTCTTGTAAGAGAACGAGTGATCACAGATTTACGTGGCCACGCCAAGGGGCATACCCTCCATGCCTCGCACTTTATAAGCAAGGCACCTTCGGAGTCCTGCTTAAAACCCCTTTACTCTGGTAAACTGAAAGCGAGAGCAAATGACTGAGTACTGTCTGTGAGCCGAGCTGAGCGGCAGATCCTACCATTACAACCATCAAACGAACACATTAAACTGTCTGAGAGCTAAGTAGGATGGGATCAGAACACCGAGGCAGGAGGGTAGCAATGTGAGGGCAGCCTAGGCTACATAGCAAAGGCTTGTCTGAAAGAAAAAAATCAATAAGCCAATTTGGCTGGGTGTTCTTTCATCTTATAGAAAATTTAATTTCATCAAGGGGTAGTTAGGGGTGACAGGGTCAAGGGTATAAAATCACTTCTAGGACCAGGAGAATTTAGCAAAAAGGGGCATATGAGCTCCTACTGCTGGGGGGTCTCTTTGTGTTTCCTGGTGACCCAAAAACATGCCTATGAGGTACAGCTGGCTACTTTCCAGTTCAGGGGTAATTTCAACTAAAAAAATATTTTTTTTTCTAGATGAAGCAGTCAACTCCAGGATCCCTTAGCAGCACTGAGAATTTTCCAAATATGCTTAATATCCATGTTCCATTTTGATTTCATTCAGCAATAAATTTGCTTTGCCTATAGTAGTGATAAAGGGATTTTCGTTTGTTTTTAAAAAATATTTCTAACTTCCAAGGTTGCATTCAGAGACCTTTAGGTAAAATTGTTTTTTCTAGAGCAAATGTGGGAAGCTTAAACTAGCTGTTTTCTTTCTACCCAGAGCCTTTCACTTCTTGGAGATTACACCTGCCTAGGGAATTAGCAGAGTATGAATAAAAATGTACTCATTCCTTACCACATAGTCTCTGAATTGGATTTTCTCTCCTTATTCCACATTGAGCTAATCAAGTCCTAATGATGTTGCATTTAATTCAATCTCAGAAGGAATAATTTCCCAATTCAGTCTAAACAATGCCTGACCTTTGTGGTGACTTCCATGAATATAGCATTTCTTCAATTACGCCAGCTAGCAGGAGATGGACAGAAAGAATAACCATTTTCCTTGGACAATAGCCTCTGTGTGTTGTCAGACTCTTCATTTCTCTGCCTCTTCTAGCCTGCTTTCATGAATACAATGTCTTTTTAACATCCCTCTCAGGGCAGCACAGGAGACCCCATCCATCTCCAGATCTCAGTGGCTGCACGGAAGCCGAGCATCTCATTATGGCAGAGTGAAGCATTCTGGGAGAGTGGATGGAGAAGGCAGACAGCAGTGGGAAAGGGGGAGGAGGTAGAAAGGAGGGCAGGAGTTCTGGAAAATATATGCTCTTTTTCTTGTTGATGCCACACTACAAGGGTAAGCTCTTCCTGTTCTAGAAAGCTCTAGCATGCAGGATGCCCAAATCCCTGACTCAGCAGATTCCAGCCTCACCTACAACCAAGTTGAAGCTGCCTTAGTCTCTTCAGGCCTCCAACCACACACTCACCCACTATGGATGCTACCTACCAACTACCATGGGGCCATGGTGCTGGGAGGAAAGCAAATTATCATCTATACACTCAAGAAAAATCACTGGTTCCAAACTTGGAATAGAACATGCAAACATTCATGTGTAGTACAAATGCAGGTCTGCTCCTGTACAACAGAACTCTTATTTATCTACCTGAAAACTATTTCCTTCAACTAATCCATGTATTTACCTACTGCTTTCTTTTCCTGCCTTAGCCAAGATAGATTACGGTAATGTCCATATTATTTGAGAGTCTCAGACCCTTTTCAGAGTCATTGATAATTCTTTATCAGAAGTCTGAAACCCAGCCATAATCACCCCATCATCCTCCTCCATTGAGACTGCCTAGTTTAAAAGCAAGACATCAATAGTGCACATTCTCAATCCCAGAACCTGGGAGGCAGAGGCTGGTGGATCTCTTTGAGTTCAAGGCCAGCTTGGTCTGCATGATGAATTCCAGGGTAGCCAGAACTACATATTGAGACCCTGCCTCTGGAAGAAAAAACAAAGAATGCCTACATTCGCCATTAGTTCCAGTTAATGCATATTGCCCGCTAGGAGTCCAGAGGCTTCAGGCAACAGTTGGTGCCTGTCTGTAATTTTGTTAGGGTGGGGTTAATTCTTTTCTGTTAGCTTTCCTCCTAAGCACTGCTGACACTCAGGCCTGTGCTTGAATAGCAAGAATTTTGTTGGGTAATTGGTAGCAGGAAGCAGCTGCGAGTCCGGGGCAAGGCTAGAGACCTCTTACCAGCCCCTTGGGTGGGAGGGAAGATCCTGGGCACCGAGCAATAGCAGACTTGCTCTTTGGGACAGAAACGCCAAGAATAGATAGACTTTCTCATTCCAGATTTCTCTTCCAACTCCAGTTTGAGCCCCAGCCAGTGTTACTTTTTCTGAGACCACTTAACCAGGCTCTGTGTCCTGCATTTACAAACCTCTTTGCCGTCTCTATTTTCTCATGGCTTCTTCTCTTCCGGCCCGCTGGCTCTGGGACCCCAGATCAACTCCTTGCCCCTCCCCTAAAGAGAGTAGCACAGAGATTCCCAGCTGGCCTGTTCCTGCCCAGTAGTTACAGCCTCGGCCCAGCCTTGAGCCCACACTGGCCCATGCTGTCGTCTGTATCCCTCCACCTTGTCACTTTTTCTGGCTCCAAAGCTCTAACACCACAGCCGCCTTTTACATCCCTAACTCCAGTTTTGCAAAGGCTTCCAAGATACCACAGAGAACAGCCTTCAGAACAATAATATTGCTAAACAACTACTTCTTTGTGCCAGGTACTGTTCTGAACTCCCATGTTTAACTCATTCACCCCAGCCAGTAATCCAGAGAGGTAAGGTCTTTTGTATAAGCCATCTCACAATGAGGAGATAAAAGCACAGAGAGGTAAAGTAACTTGCCCAAAGACACACAGCTACTTACTGTGGTGCTGGGAGGATCGAACCCAGCAGGCTTGCCTATGATCTTTATTATGGCCTCTGCACTATCATTTCTCTCCACAATATTTTAGGTAGAACTGCTTGTTCATCCTTAAAACAAACTCGGAGCCCTTGAACATGGACGGGCCTGAGTCTGTTCTAGATCTGGTAGACAGGCAGACCGAGCACCTTGCGAGGGAGGCCGCAAACGTCTGTCCTCGTGGTTGACAAGAATCACAGATCTCTGATCCAGAACAAGGGCCTTTCCTCCCTTCCTTGTTAATGTCTAAAGTGGAGAGCTGAAGAGATGGCTCAGAGGTTAAGAGCACTGGCTACTCTCCCTGAGATCCTGAGTTCAATTCCCAGCAACCACATGGTGGCTCACAATCAACTAAAAGGAGATCTGGTGCCCTCTTCTGGTGTGTGTATACATAATAGATCTTTTTTTTTTTAATCCAAAGTGGGAACCCAAAGCAGTACTGTTGTCTCAGGAGAGGAATGGGAAGACCCATGCCCCACCCTCTTACGCCCCACCGCCACCCCTCAAGCCTCTGCCCTTCCCAGCTTCCTTTCCAGATACCCAGGGTACCTGGCCAAAGGCTGACCTGCATTGCTGGCCCACCCTCAGTGAGTGAAGGCAAGCCTCGGGGTTCCCTATCTGTGTTGAAGAGGATTTCAGTGAGCCTAGGGGAGAGTCACAGAGGAGCCTGGGGGATTGGAACATGGACCGTCAGGATTCAAGACTATCCAAAATTAGTGATCCTAGGAGGATGTTGCGGCTGATGTTGGGGGAGCAGAGAGCCTCTTGGCGTTTAACCCTGTGAATCTGGAATACCTCCTTACCCCAGAAGCCCATGAAGACATGAACTAGGCACAAAGCTTGGGTTGCGAGGGGTCTGGCATGGCCTTGAAAAGGGCTGTGGGACTCCAATTCCGCCTTTACCTCTTGTGGTTCCTGCAATGTGATGTTTTGTGACTAGCCAAGAGCTCTTGTCATGGAGAGCAGTCTCACACCACAGGTCCAAAACAACAGCCAACCAATCATAGACCAGAACTGTGGAGCCAGGAACCAAATAAACTTTGACTCTTCAGTATCTCTGGTATTTTGCTTCCAATGAGAAGGCTTCCTCACACAGGCCCAGAGTACAGACCTTGAGGGAGCACGTCAGATTGAGCATTAAAGAGGCAGTTGATGGATGTTTTGATCAACTTGCTCCTGTCAAAGCTCATCTTCCCAGTGTCTCATTTCCTCAGATCCCTGTGGATGACAGGCTTGCTGTTCTTGGGTAAACCGAGTTGGGAGAAAACTGAAATTGATGGGGGTAGACCCCAGTCTATTTCCTCCACCACCGCCCCTACACACACACACACACACACACACACACACACACACACACACACTTTGTCCTGCTCTCCCGGCCTGAAACAGAATTTTGCCTCAGAACAGAACCAGGACAAAGAGGACAGAATGAAAGTATTGAGCCATGTTAGGGGTGAGCTCAGAGAGCAACTCCCCTACACCACAAGCCTGTAGAAACAAAGACCCAGAAGCTTCCAAGCTCTGCCTGCAGAAGCCTAAATGGGGGACACCAACAGTTGATGTTTGGCACACACCTTCTTTTACTTGGAAAGACACCTTATTTGCAAGAATTGCACACCCCAACTCCTACCAAACAAAGCCGCCTTGAGATGATCAGACAAGAAGCCCCACCCAACTCCAGGGAGATTATGACCTCAGCTGGGCCAAAAGACTTCCTTCCCTGGAATCTTAAAACAAGGTGAAACAGCAGATCTGTCTGTAGGCTCCCAGGGGTCAGTCACCAGGACACTAGCCTTAGGAAAAGGCCATCAGTCTTTGAAGGGATTAAAGGTGTGAGCCACCACCTCTGACAAATTCCTTTTTTATTTTTTTTTAATCTGGACATTCGGTCTAGAAAGCGATTATAAATTGCTTCCAAATATGCATTTCAAAACAGGTTTCTATGAGCAACTTGTTTCCTGGGTTTACTAGGATTAAGAAGGAGACAGTTAATTACATCTGTAGATTTTCTTGCATTCATGGCTATATTCAGAATACTTTGTACACATGTGTGAAATTCTCAAAGAACAGACAGATACAGTTAAATTTAACAGAGAACAAAGACTATCAGAATGCAACGGAGTGGGAGTGAGATTGTTGGTAGAATAAGGATGATTTTAAATCTATCTAAAATAATTAGAATGACTCACAGAACCAAAGAAAATATTTACAGATCTTATCTGACAAAGCCTGGCATTTGTATGTAAGAAACTCTCACCAAGGTGGTGTGATAACAGGCCTGTAATGAGGCTATAGGGGAGGCTGAGGCAGGAGGAACACAAGTTCAAGGCCAGCCTAGACAACTTAGTGAGCTCCTACCTCAAAATTAAAAGGAGAGAGAGAAGGAGAATATCCTCAGTGCTTCAACACACACACACCACAACTTTTATAATATGACCACAACAGAAAGCACCCACCAATTTTAAAATAAATAAAAGCCTCAAACACTTCCCCAAATAACAAGTACAAATTATCAACAAGCAAATAGAATACCGGCCATTAGCTTTGAAGCAGAAGTAAATCAAAACCACAAGGAGATACACGCTCCTGTGAGAATGACTGTAAGTAAAGGCTAATAAATGACAATTGTCGGTGATGGTGTGGGGAAATTTAAATTTTTATCTACTTCCAATTCAACATAAAATGTTTCAGCCACTCTGGAAAATAATTTGGCAGTTACTTAAAATAAATTATATACAGACTTGCCATCTGAGCCAGCAACTCTAGTCCGAAGAATACTCAAAAGAACTGAAAATATGCTCAACAAGTCCCTGCGTACGACCAATGCACAATTCAAAATAGCCACAAAGTCCCAAATGTTTTCAGATGGGTAAATAAATAAATACTTTTTTAAAAAAAGGTCTATCCAAAAGCAGGGCCTCATTGGCATAAAAGGGGCATAAATTGTGCATGGATCCATGGTGAGCTGGGAAAAACCTCTGAAACACCCGATAAGCAAAAGAAGTTGGGGGTGGAGCAGCAGACAAGGTCACACATGGTATGATTGACCTCTCAGGAGACATGCAGAACAGGAAACTCATGAAGGTAGAGTCTGTAGTGGCTGGCAGGACTACAGAGAGAAAGTACTGGAAGGAGCTACCTAGAAGGAAGGTTTCCATCATGGCGTTTGAGCTAGGAATTCTCAGGGAACACCTAATATTTGCTTTAAGGCAGTTTAATGTCGTATGAATTTCACCGCAATAAAAATACTTAATAAAGCAGGCCAATTTAGGCATGTACTTATGGATAAAAATAACATACTGACAGCATTCACTGTGACCAGACACTGCAAACCAAAATGTCTTCCTATGGTAATATTGCTTCAATTTCTCTTTCCCTTAATTCTCACCTTTTCTCCCATTCACTCACAACTGTGCTCTGCATAGAGGTGCATGGGTCGCTAAGTGGTCATGCATTCTGAGATACACGATTCATTCTGCTTTGCTGTGGAATAAAGCCTTGTACACTGTAAAGATTCGTCACTCATATTGGTTTAATAAAATGCTGATTGGCCAGTAGCCAGACAGGAAGTATAGGTGGGGTAACCAGATAAAGAGAATTCTGGAAAGAGGAAAGGCAGAGAAGAAGATGCCAGCCAGATCAAGTAAGATGAGAATGCTGGACTGAGAAAAGGTACCAAATCACATGGCTAAACATAGATAAGAATTAATGGGCTAATTTAAGTGTAAGAGCTAGTTAGTAATATGCTTAGGCTACTGGCTCAGCATTTATTATAATATTAAGCCTCTCAGTCAATTATTTGGGATACAGCTGCTGGGTATTTAGGAATTGTTGATGAGACAGAAACTTCTAGCTACACTACTTTTTTCTCCATCAGCTGCCTTGATGTAAAGGAGATACTACTCTTAGATTACTATGGATCATTTATCTATCCTGTCTCTCCAAGTGTTAAAAGATAGCTCTGAGGTCTTGTCTTTTTGCTCAAATTAACACTGAAAGGTTTTTCTTGGCGGGGGGGTTAGACAGGGTTTCTTTGTGTAGTCCTGTCTGGAACTCATTCTGTAGACAAGGCTGGCCTTGAACTCATAGATCTGCCTGCCTCTGCCTTCTGAGTGCTGGGATTAAAGGTGTGCATCACTATTACCCAGCAACATTGGAAGTCCATTCTGCTGCTCACCATACAACCATGCTGGTCTTGCTCAACAGTGAAATCCCCAGACCACCTGCCCCAAATCTAGACCTATCAAATCAAACTATATGTGGTTAGCCTTAGGAATCTGTATTTTCAGCAAATCCTATAGCTTTCATGTGTAGGCATATGAGACTTCTTGTTTCTCTTAAGTAAGTAACTCACTAATTCAGTCAATTGTCTACCAAGTACCTACACTGTGCTACATGATGTAATGTGAACAGAAGTGGAAAACATAATTTGTAAACAAGGTTTGCAAAACAGACAAATTCCATCAGGCCACAGTTATGCAATATAACTGCATAAACTTATGTAATTTTAACAACAGCTCATTCAAACCCACCTATTCAAGGATAGAGCCTTCTTGAATTGGGGATGTAGCCCAGTTGAGTGAACGAGGGCTTGACTAACGTGGATGAGGCTCTGGCTTTGATTCACAGAGGTCCATAAATCAGGCATGGTGGTATACACTTAGAAGGAACAGAAATTGGTCATAGGGAAGTTCCAGGCCAGTCTGGCTAGAGATGGTGTACAAAAACAAAACAAAAAGTTTCTTACCATTAATTCTATATGTGCTAAAGAGGAAAAGCAGCTCCAGCCTCTTATCAGATGTACAAATCCGGTCAGTCTTTGGCCTCAAATTACCCTCTGACCGTCTCTAACCCCACGAGTGCCTTTCCCTCACTTCCTCCCTGGAGATGTTACTAGATTCACGGTCACAGCACAGCAAGGAGTCCCTCCAAGTCAGCTTGGATGAGCTAAGCAGCAGGTTCCCTGGTCTCCCTTCTATGGGACACAGATATGACACAGCTATTTCCTTCATGAATTGTTATTTACCCCACTTGCTATTATTTTGTATTCTGTTATGCCTGATGCTATGCCTAGAATCTAAATGTGTTATTTTCGTGAGTATTTTCCTCTTGAGGCGCATCAGTCAAGATGCAATCATTGGCTACTTGAGTATAGGAATAGCTATTTCAGGTATTAACATGCTAGAGCAATAACTCACAAACCCATAATCCTAAGCAACTGGAACTCTCTCTGGATCTTGTGACAAGAAGAGCCGTGATGTATAAGATGCCTCCAGGGTGTCTGTCTCTCAGTGTAGTTTGTCTTCTTCATCCTGTCCAGGATTAGAAAGTGTCTTTTTGCTAATGTTACTATTTTTACCATGTGTGTGTCTGGGTGACATTATGTGTACCATGGAGGCCAGAGGAGGGCATCAGATCTCCAAGGACTAGAGCTCCAGGCAGTTGTGAGTCAACTGGTGTGGGTATTTGGAACCAAAGTGAGATCCTCCTGAAGAGCAGCTGGAGCTCTTACAGTGAGGCACCTCTCAGGCCTCACATTCCCCTACTCATGCTTCTTCTCCACTTTCATCATTGGCTTCCACCCAAAAGCAAAACTTCTGAATCACCCACCATTTAACTTTATTTCTCCTCCACTGGTTTTGCTTCACTTCTACTAACTTCTAGGTAAACTTCTTGGTTTGCTCTTCCAGAGTTTTGAAATCTTCAGCAACGTGATATTTAGAGTAACACACAGTGAGACAGTTCCCCTTTGTTTAATGAATATGCTGCCTTCGGATTCCCTGAGTATAGGTCAGCATGCTCTGATGACTTAGTACACTAGTGATGCTTATTACACTGCCCACCCCTGCTGCTGATGCCACCAAATTCATAGGTTGAATTCCTAACTCTCAATATGACCGCACCAAGAAATGGATTCTATGATAGTGATTCTAGTCAACCTTTTCTTCATGATCGGAATTAACGTCTTTGTAAAAGAGATCACATTGTTTCTTCTACCACATGAGGGACCAGGAAGGCAGCCCTAACCAGATTCTGAGTATTGAGAAGTCCAGATCTTAGATTTCTGGTTTCTAGATCATTGAGAAATCCATCCCAGTTGCTTATAAGCCACCAATCTATGGTACTTTGCTATAGCAGTCAAAACTAACACAAAACTCACCCCAATGTCATGGTATTTGGTGATAGGACTTTTGAATGGGAACTAAATTTGTATGAAGTAATAAGGTTGGCCCCACAATGGGATTAATGTCCCTATAGGAAGGGAGACTACCTGGCTCTGTCACTCAAGGACATATTGAGAAGGTAACCACTTACAAGCCAGAAAGAAGGTCTGAAGTCAGAGATAAGCCAACAGCTTGATTTTTAACTATGTACAGGGAAGAACTATAGAAATACATATCTGTGGTTTAAGTCATTCAGCCTGTAGTTCTGTTATAACACAAGAGTTAAAGACACCTTACTGTATTCCACTGGAGTCTGCCTCAATGCATATTGTAGCCAAGATCACTAGACTTGAACCTAACCCTTCCTCCAACATGACTTTGAGGCAGCTCTCCAGACCGTCAGTTATGTTCTTGGCATCAAAAGCAAGAGAACGAGAAAGCACATCGATAGACAAACTCTCTGCTCTCACCTTCCCATCTCTCCTCACAGCTGTCATCAGAAGTCCCTGACTACTCCAGCCTTGTCACCTGTATGCCAAGACCTATTCCTCTATGATTTTTTTAAAGATTTATTTTTGTTTATGTATATATGTGTGTGTATATATATATATGTATATATATATATATACTCACATTTACATGTACACTTACTTGGTATCCCAAGAGGTCAGAAGAGGGCATTGGATCTCTTGGAACTAGATTTTATGGATGGCTGTGAGCCATTGTGTTGATGCTTGGAGCTGAACCCAGGTCCTCTGCAAAAGCAGCAAGTGTTCTTAACTGCTGTGCCATCTGCAACCCAAAGACCTGTTTGCCAGAGTGGACTTAAACGATGCAGGTGCCATTTCCTGGCTCCTCCCACTTCTGTAGGTCTTTTCCCCTGTTCCCTTCTGTGGCTCAGAAGTTATCTTCTCTTTCTGAGGGTAATTGCATCTTCAAATTTGCAGTAATGGAGAGGGCTGCAACTAGAGGAACAAAGAGCATCACAAGATTATTGAAAACTAAGAATTTCTTCCTCCCTTCCCCTCTCTGGCTCTGTGTGTGTGTGTGTATGTGTGTGTGTGTGTGTGTGTGTACATATATGTGTATGTTTGCATGTAGACACACATGTGTATGTGTCTGCATGCTCATGGGAGCCAGAGATTGATTTGAGTGTCTTCTTCAACTGATTCCTACCTTGGTTTTTGAGCTAGAGTCTCTCACTGAACCAGGGCTGGTTGTTCAAGGAGCCTCAGGGATCCACATGTCTCCACCTCCCTGGTGCTGGGATTATAGTCATGCTTTTCTGCACCTGGCTTTTACATGGTTGCTGGGAATCTTCACTATCACCCGACAAACACATTACCGAATAAACTATCTTCCAAGTCCTGAAAACTGAGCAAACTTAAATTGAAATGAGCCTTCCAAGTTTTTGAAAGGACGTTGTATGGAAGGCACACATTGTTGTTGACTTTTATATCTTGTTAGCAAGAACTCAGCTCATGACCATGTCTATCTGTGAGAGATGCTGGGAAATGTATTCTTTGTAATCTTCTCTCTGCATGTTAGTCAGGGTTCTCTAGAGGAACACAACTTACAAGATGCATCTTTGTCTAGAAAGGGGATTTATAAGAGTGGTTTACAGGCTGTGGTCCAGCTAGTCCAACAATGGCTGCCTCTGAATCCAATAGTTGCTCAGTCCATGAGAGTGGATGTCTCAGCTGGTTTTCAGTATATGCCAGAATCCTGAAGAAGTAGTCTTTAATGTCAGTGACGAAATAGACTTACTAGCAAGGTGAGGGCAAGTAGGCAAAGAGCAAAGGCTTCCTCTTTCCATGTCCTTGCATAGGCTTCCAGCAGAAGGTGAGGCCCTCATTATATCTCCAGCTCAGAAGTATCTTCCTGTCTCAAAGATCCTGTTTATATTATATCTTCAAATTAAGCAAAAATCCCTTACAGGTATGCTCTTCATTTTAAAATTTTATTTAATTCCAGATGTAGTCAAGCTGACAACCAAGAAGAGCCATCATAACACATATCCAGATAAAACTAGAAGGTTCTTACACAAGTCAGAAAGGAACAAAAGAATCCTGGGACAGGCATCAACATGTTCTCTAACCAGGGTCTTAATTGAGTGTTGTATTATTTGGAAATCAATTCCTGATAAAGTGTGTAAGCAAATTATTTTAGAAACCCCGATAAATTCAAGTCCTGGCGAATGTGTGCTGTTTCTATGGGACTAGTTATGTCAAGGACCCTCCCTCCATACTCATAAGTTCTTACTTATTCTCTCTCCCTTGCATTCTGGTTACATTTTTATCAAGAGATGATATTAAACAGTAGAGCCCTGAGTAATACACACTGACAAATCTTATCTATGATTCAGGATGCTCTGAACCGCTGTTCATATTGTGGATGATTATTTTACAGTTCTTTCTGAGTCTTGTAGTTTTGTCAAACCTGAATATGTTAATGAGAAAGTACCATGGGTTTATCTTAACAGCAATCACCTTGACCCTTAAGAAGAAAAAAAAATGTTAAAATATCTTACACAGAATGAGCTCCAAAGGGGTTATCAGTTCTAAAATGTTCAGAGTTCAGGGCAGAGAAATTCTTTTGTGTGTATGATCTCTTGCAGTTTGATTAACAATGAAGAGCTGGAGGTTTCCCCAAGAACAAGTACTGACTTCTTCAGGAAATGCTTCAACCTCACAGCTGGGTCAGCTCATGTTTGATCAAAGCTTTTCACTAAAGCACTCCCCACCCCCACTCCTGGAAAGTGCTCTTAACCTTCACTAGGAAGTCTTCATCCCCAGGGGTCTTGATTCTCTCTGCAGAAAATGGACCTCCAGCTCTTCATTGTTAATCAAACTGCAAGTGATCATACACGATAGCTTTCTCCCTCCTTATATTAATGACCTGAAAATTGCTCCCCATACAGATGACTACTGAGATTAGCTAAATCTATCTTCTTGATACAGCCGCCTTCATGTTTATCTGTATGTTATAACCCAATCTCCTTTTTATCAAAGCATAATAAACTTGCCTCCATGTGTATCTGTATATAATAATCTGTCTCTTTGTTTACCTATATGTAATAACAGATACATTCTGATTCCTTGTCCAGCTGTATACAATAACTCCCCTTTCTACTCAACTGTATATAATAAAACACTGAGTTGTTGCCGAGATGTCTTTCTATACACTGTGAATATACTTTGTTACCATTTGTTAATAAAGAGGCTATTCTGGCCTGTAACAAGGCAACTTGGAGGCAGGCAAAAAACTAAGCATAGATAAAAAAGGAGGGTAGAGTCACAGAGATCCATCCAGCCACCCAAGAAGCAAGATGTAAGCCATGTGACAATATAATAGATTAATGAAAATGGGTTGAGTTAAGTTGTAAGAGCTAGTTGGTAATGAGCCTGAGCCATAGGCCAACAGATTATAATGAATATGAGCCTTTGTGTGATTATTTGGGACCAAGCAGCTTCAGGCAGGTCCGGACCTCGCCTAGGCTTGGCCAGAAACTTCTGACTACACAGAGCATCCAGAGTGCTGTAACTTCTCCATCAGAGAGCCCAGCCCTTCTGTATAAATTATTTTTTTTTATTCCTTCATTCCCTTGGTGCCCCAGTCAGGTCAAGTCCCCGGATCCCTTCAAGGATGTGGCATCCCGAATTCTTCTCCAGAGGAGTTAAATAATTCACCTAAATCAGAAGTAAAAGAGTCAGAATGACACCCACCGCCATCCCAGGGTGGTCAAGATTGGGAAATAAGAGGACTTAACAAAATCCACAGGAGTCAGAAAAAAACGGTAAAATAATCGGTCACAATATGAACAACAGTTGCTAAAGATAGAAGCATAGGTAAGATTTGTCGGGGTGTTTTACTCACTTCTCTACTTTTTAATTTAATACTGCCTCTCGTTTGTGGCTTCCACCATAGCATCATCTTCAGACGAGGTTGTTTTAGTGAGTCTCCCATTAGTAGGCTCTCTAGTACACTTCATATATGTACACTTATTTATATGCATATTCTATCCTCTAGAAACCCATTTGTTCCATAAACTGTCAGGGATACCAGAATCACATGAAGTTGGTCAAATCACAGATTTCCCAGAATTCCAACCTGGAGTAAGTAGGACTGGGTTGGGACTCAAGAATTTGAATTTTTAGCAAGTTTCCAGGAAACAGTGGCTCTGCCTGTCCTGACGCTGTTGTTTTTATGTCTGCTTGGCAGCCACACCTGATACTGCTGATATTTTAACTATCATCTGCACCTCACAGTCAGCACCCCTCACCTCCCCGACCTGCTACCCCTCCACCCCATCCCCCGCCCCCTCACACCCCACTGCTCAGACCTCCGCATGGTAAGATTTCCAGTCCCATGGCACTGGTAGCAAAGGCCACCAAATGTAGGTTTTTAACTAAGTCTCTATTATTCTATTTAACAATAAAGACCCCAGAGTCAGACGTTGGAGTAAAAAGTTGCTACATCAGAGAATCTGAGAAGCAACCAACTGATCTTCCTTTTTGGCCAGAGACCCAGCTAGAGGAGTATCTTTCCACTCATCCCAAACCAAAGACTCCAAATCTCCAAGTCCCTTCCTACTCAGTCGTGTGTGTCTCTCTGTCCCTACCCCTGGCCCCTCTGTCCCCCTGATGGCCAGTTCTTTTCAACTAGTTGCTGACTCCACCCTCATCCAAGGTTAATCTTATTAACTCAAGCTTGGAGTTTCACAATCTCATCAAAGGACCAAATATCCCTCAAAGGATCTCCTTTGAGGGACCACCAGAAACATGGCCTAAAAGTAAAAATTCAAAATATGAGAATACAATGAGATATAATGAGGAGATGGTTCCATTGGTTCAATGCTTCCCAGGCAAGCCCGAGAACTTAAGTTTGGTCCCCAGCACCCATGCAAGAAAGCTGCACACAAGTCTATAATCTGAGTTCTGGGAAGGTGGAGGCAAGATCTTTGGGATTTGCTGGTCAGTCAGTTTAGCTGAATCAGTAAACTCAAGATTCAATGAGAGACTGTCTCAGCTAAAGTGACAACAGAGGAAGACTTGACCCCATGCCCTGCATATGCATATATACATATGATCATGTTCTCTTCCCTCTTCCTCCCCCCGCCCCCCGCCCCAAATCAAGTCACAATTCTAAATAATAGTCTTTCTGCACTCCAGGGAATTGTCTCAGGCAGATCAGAAGATTGTTGGAGGAGCCACTGCACTAACGGGAGGCACATGGCTTCCCTGAGCAGAGAGCCTGGCTAGAAGTAAAACCACAGGAGCTGTCCAGGCCTCCCACACTGCAGATCCAGAAGAGAAGGCTGCAGCCAGTTGGAGCATCCCACAGAAACTACCCCCTGGAGCTCGAACACCTGATTCCTTTTTCCTATGGCTCTGCTCCTGCCATCTTTTCTTTTCCTTTATGAGAACAGTGACTGTCGTTTTTTAAGCAACGCAGTCTGTAGCCCGCTGTTTCTTTCATGAAAATTCTAGTGGTTGCAAGTACACATGCTACTTAAAGGCCACAAAGCAAAATGTTCTGGGTGAATGGGGCTTTGATTGAACTTGAATTTGTCATACCTTTGAAGTCCAGGCTCTGCGTAAGTGATGTGCTATGCAGCACAGTCAGCCTTGCCTGGAGGGGCGCCCCACCCCCTCTTTCTATGATTCAGTTTTCCCAGATTCTCTTCTGTACTTTTGTCATTTGATAAAAAATGAGGATGATCTCCAGGCAGTCAATAAGACAGATCCCAGAGCTCTGAAGAAGAGATGTGTTTGCAAAGATGTAGAAAAGGAACTTAAAACCTCCAGGATGGTCTAAAAGAGACTCCACCTTACTAAGGACCTAGGGAAGAGTTGATGTTTTTGACTCACTTCAGCCAAAGACAGAAAGTTTCCCCTGATAGTTAGAAAAAGGAGATTGGAAATTCTCATCAGTAAAGACAAAGAAGCTCCTGTCAGATTAACTGCAGGCATCCTAAAACCTTAGCAGATCAGCGAACACCATGTGCAGAAAGCCACTGTGCCCAGTGTGTTCTCTGCACTGAGGCAGGAGGATTTGGCTAAATTTGAAGACGGCCAGAGCTCCTAGCCAGACTATGAAACTCCGCCTCTGAAGAAAGAAAACAATCATTTGTACCAGGCAAGAAAGTTGCAGAAAAATGTGTTCTTTCTTTCTGAGGACAATGTCTCAGTTTAAGAACTAGATTCCAAAGGGCTGATTAGGACTGTCAACACAAGGCTTCTCCCACAGTTCTTCACCAGACAGCAATTTCTCTCCTACAATCCCACTTCCACTCAGCTAGATCAACAGCACTTTTAGTCACGGACCAAGAGCCCCTCAGTTACTCAGGCCAGGCAATATGAACAGGGTAGCAGATAAAGACAGAATCCACCCCACTGCCCAACTCCCTACTCTTAATGGAAAAATGGTCCCTTGCTGTCTCTCTCAGTCCCACCTCAGAGAGGCCTATGATGAGCTAGAAGAGAGAAGCACTGGGCAGCCCCAGCAGAGATATAGATAAGCATCCTCAAAGGTCCTCAACCCTGTTCCCAGTAACAGCCCAGCACTAAATGTCTAAATGTGGTAGCAGTCATGATGTCAGGATGCCACTTTAGGCAAACCTGTCCCATGTGTGACTCCCAGTTCATGCATCTTACCTCATTGGCAGACAATAGCAGATAGAGAAATAAAATACAAGGAGAAACTATTGCAATTTCTATTTATTTTTTTTACATAAAATTGTTAGAGAATAATAAACTATATGTCACAGATTTATAATAATACTAATGGTGAGAGTGTCTGTTCACTTAAAAAATACTAATCTCGTTTCACACATCAAAATATTTTGAAGATCATTGATTTCTTCTTTTAGAAAAGTCACTAGAACTAACAAGCAAGAACAGAGTTAGAGCTTGGCCCAGGAGGTCCCTCTGTGGGAACAGCAAGCCACTGCCCCCAGTCACACAGGAAATATTGTGGCTATCCCTCTAGACTATAACAGAAGCAAAGTCCTGCTCTCTGAAGGAGGCAACATGCTTGGAGGAGGAAGAAAAGGACAGGCTGAGAGGAACAGGCTCTGGTAACCAAGCAGTCAGGCAAGCAAACCACCCATGGCTGTGGAGCCCACAAACAGACTGCTTCTCGGGGTCTTATAGACAAGGAAGGTAAATTTCCCATAGAATGTCAGCACTAGAATTCACAAAATAAAAGAAAAATAGAGTCAAAGAGGCTGCTGGGAAATGAGTCCTCTAGAGTTTAAGACAGAGCTTGTGCTAGTGCCTGGGGCATTAAGAAGGAGTAAGAAATGGGCTATGGGTAAAGAGCAAGCTCCTGACCCTGCAGGATGGAAAGCTCAGGGCTGGATGTGATCTATGTATGTGACATATGCAAGAGCCAGAATCAACCCAAACACTAACCAGGGACTTTGGAGAGTGGCTAAGTTCGTACTTAGAAATGTCACCTTTCATGGTATACACATTTGAGCTATATATTTAATCCTTACAATTACCCTGAAAATATTTTCTCTGTTAGCTTTGTAGGAGACAATGTTATGGAATGTAGGAGAATGGAATGCTAGACTGGATGTCCAACAGCTGTTATTCTAGGTCTAATTTTTGTTATCAGCCTAGTCTTTACACAAGTTGCCTTGGGCCTCACAATTCTGTTTTCTCACTTGGAGAGAGAGAGAGAGAGAGAGAGAGAGAGAGAGAGAGAGAGAGAGAGAGAGAGAGCGCTGCATTCTCAGGCTTGGGTTTCTTTTCCAGCCCTGTGGAAGGGCTGCTATGGGAATATTCTCTAATAATTTGCTTCTTCCACCTAGAGACCAAGTGCACAGGAAGTGTATTAAGCATGTCTGATTATTTGCATCATCAGTCAAAGCTTGACTAAGCGCCTCCCATTTTTTTTTTTTTTTTTTTTTTGGATTTGAGATTGTGTCCTTTATTCTGGAAGCACCCTTCATGTTGCTCCCTTTCTAGCTTTTCTTTTTTT
>PVIH01024255.1:11582-23183 GCA_004025045.1 Sigmodon hispidus | reverse complement strand
TTTAAATAAATGAGAGTGGTGTGTGTGTGTGTGTGTGTGTGTGTGTGTGTGTGTGTGTGTGTGTGTGTGTTTGTCTATACCACTTTGTGTATATACCCAAAGGACACTTTAGTCTCTCACAAGGTCAGAGCATATATGTGGATGTCAATAAACAATTTGTGAAAATTTGTTCTTTCCTTTCAGCATGCAAGTCCTAAATATTGAATTCAGGGTATCAGGTTTGGTGGAAGACAATATTCTCAGCCATCTTTCTGGCTCAATGTACTATTTTTTGAGTAAATATAAAGATGTAGTTATGTTTTATTTGAGCAAAGAGAAAGATAAATATTAGAATGAACATGATAAGAGACTAAGAGGAATAATTTTAAAGTTATGTATACTTTAGAATAAAGACAAAATAAATTATAAAAGTAATATTTTCTCATCAATAATCAGGCATATTCTATGGTCACTTTGTATGAGAATTGTTAAAAGATGTTATGCAAAAAGGACAGTCATAGAATCAGGATTTAAAATTAAAGCAAATTACAAATATTTGACAAAGTTGGCAGGAAAGAAATGGCAAACTTTTGGCAAGCACAAATGTGAATTATAATTGGGCATAGTAATTGGCTAGATCATTTGGTTGTCACGGTGGTTTGGAGAGAGAGTAATATTTTAGAGTGTTCATGCTAACTCTGAAAACTACAAATGATCTTTTGTTCTAGCACATATAAATGAAAAAATTCACACTAACAGATTTAATTATGAAAGGAAAAACAAACATTCCATTATGTGCCTGGTTATAACCTAGAAAGAATTGCTATAAGTCATAAGATGACTTCAATACTTTTCTGTAAACATATCCAATTCAATGTTTTTAAGACATTATACTCCTAAACACAACTGAAGACAGTAACACCATGTTCAACATCAGTATTTCCAAGCAGAAAATAGTCTCAGAAAAGAGTGACTCCTTGGACCCGACTCCCCCTAGAGGAACACCTGACTCAGTCTTGAGGTTGGGGGGAGAAAACTGGATCTGCCAGGAGTGGAGACTTAACTAAGCAATATTGGGTCAGTGGGATCATGGGACTGTCTGCTGCCTGCCCAGGGAGGGGATGGGGATTTGTGGAGAAGAGAGAATAAACTGATGCATTGGGAGGGGGAAGGGACCTTGAATAAGGATATACAAGGACAGAAAGTGTGACTTCTTTGTTAATAATAATAATAATAATAATAATAATAAAATAAAAAAAAGAAAAGAGAGTTAAACACAACATAAAACACAATGAGATAAGACACATGGACATTTTGTTTTACACCTCTCCTTGTTCTCATGTTCCAGTAGAGTGTGATACTTCTGTGAGATCAGTAAGGAAACTGTGGAGATGATAGATGTTGATAGCATCTTAACTCAGATTTCTAAAAGTGATCTGACATACCTGAATACCCTCTTCTGTTTTGCCTTTTCTAGTCCTCCATCATGTTAGATTGTTGTAGAAAGTTTTTCCTGGCCCGTTTAGGCTGGGGGTTTTGGAACCTGGTCCGTGGCGGCTTTTATCCCCCAAAGAAATGAATCAGACACTTATATACTTTATACTGTTTGGCCCATGTCTTAAGCACATTACCAGCTAGCTCTTTCATCTTAATTCAACCCATTTCTACTAATCTACCTGCCATGTGGCTCAGCCCGTGGCTCAGCTCATGGCTCTTACATGTCTGTCTTCTTTGGGGGTCGGATGGAGACTGACTAACTCTGCCCTTCTCCTACCTGCCTGTCCTCTGATTCTCCACCCATTTCTACAGTGCTCTGCATAGGCCAAACCAGTCCTTTATTTACAGCATACAGAGAGCATTTCCACCTCATTGGATGCCTTTGAGTTTCTCTGTGTTATATGTTTGCATAGCCACAGTCTTAGAGACTTTATTCTCTATAATGATAGTTGATATTTGAAATTAATGTTTTAAAAGTCCTCACAGCCATCAAATTTTTATTTAGTTATATTTTTTTAAATTTCTTAGTATTAACTGAAGAAATTATGGAGGAAATTTTCATTGTTGATGTATCTTTTGACAGAAATTGTATGAATAGCATGTTGAAAATACAAACTTGTGTCACTGTTGATATTTTAAATGTAAATGCTTCTCTAGATGCTTTAGCCAGTGTAAAACTCTGGAACCCTTAAGCAGATATAAGCTATGCTAAAGTAGAAGAATTCTGAAAGTATAAACAATTAAACCTGGTGAGAAGTGAACCTGGTTTTTGTAAGATGAAATCATGCTTGACTCTTGTAGGCCTTTGAATGGGTAACAAAATAATAGATTAGCAAGGGCAAAGGAATATATATGTTATATAGAATTTGTTTAGGTATAAGCAAAATTCTTCATCAAAGACTGTTGATAAGTATGTGAAATAACTGTGAAAATAAAGAGGATTTTTAGTGATGAATGGGCAATTAGCTTAGTGTTACAAAACAGGTATGTGGAGGCAATTTTTCCTAGAGGGATAAAAGTAAATAGTAAAATCCTTTAAAGATTGCTGCAGGGTGATCTATTTATTTAACCTAATCTGGGGAAAGAGCAAAACCAGAAAATTTCCCACTGTCCATATGTTCTGGCATCCTTTGCCTAACAAAGTGAAATGCCATTTTAACGGGTATACAGCTGCAGAAGATCCCCAGAGGCAGAATGTGTGTTGAGAAAGAGCATATGGCTGGCTGTATGTAAGAAGGAGGTTAAGGAAAAATAATCTAAATACTTAACATATTTACAAATGAGCTTTATGGCAGGATTTGTAATATGTGTAGATAAAGTCATTGTTCTGTACTCAATGATTTTACCCATGACCTTGGGAATTATTAGGAAGAGCAGAGCAAATGAAACAAAAAGGTATAATCCATCTCTCATAAATTTTATTTCCTTATAGATACTTATGTGGTTACTTTTTCTATTCTAAAGGAAGCAATCGCCAAGCTTAGAAATAATCATTTACATTATCAGCAAAAATAATATACTAATACAAGGAAACAAAGCAGAAAAATAAACATACTTATTTTTTAAAGTCTTAAATATTAGAAATTTATCAACAGGCTATGTTAATTTTTGTAAAGATGGAATGAAAGGTCTGCACCAGGTTCTCTGTATAAATATTGTGGCTGTTAGTTTGGTGTTTTTGTGGGTCACCAGAGAGGGGGAGCAGTATGCCTCTAATTCTTTATGCCTGATCTTGGGACTCTTTACCTCCTGATGGGTTGCCTTGTCGAGTCTGGATATGAGGAATTTTGCCTCTTCTTATTGTATCTTGCTTTGTCCTGACTGGCTGTCATCTCTTGGAGAAAACAGAGGGTGGTATTTCTAGGGGAGAGATAAGGTTGGATGGTGTAGAAGAGGGTTGGGAAATTGTGGTCAGGAGTACTGTATGAAGGAAGAATCCACTTACAATAAAAGTAAAAATTTAAAAAGAAAAATAATGAAAAGAAAAAACATGATTTGCTGGGGGGAAGTTTATGAAACTCATGGCTATTTGTAGGTTGGGTAGAAAAATTAAAAATGGTCTCATTTAAAACACTGATAGGTAAGAATCAGGTGCAATGGAAAGAATGCTCATGACTCTTCTAAACATACTAGTTGGAGCTCTTATCCTCAATGTTTTGGTGAGTTTTGGGGGCTGTGTTTGGAAGATGATAAAGTCATAGGGACAGAAGTTTTCATGAATGCCCTTGACTAGCCTGGAGAGAAATTATATCATTTCTGTCCATATAATGTAACGATAATAAGATAATAATGTGATGAATTTTTAAAAGTTCCTTACCAAACACTTGACAATATCATCATTATTGGTTTTCAGAAGCATCATAAATACTTTGTTTTCATTATAAGGAACCCAGCTCATGTAATTTTTCTTATAGAAGTTAGAACTGAAGAATGGATTAACAAACTGGGGTACATCTACACAATGGAGTACTACTCAGCAGTAAAAAAAAAAAAAAATGATATCCTACAATTCACAGGCAAATGGATGGGTTTGGAGAATATTCTCCTGAGCGAGGTACCGCAAACCCAGAAAGATAAGCAGGGGATGTACTCACTCATTAGTGGATTTTAAACAAAATACAAAGCATTCCTAAGCTGAAAATCACAACTACTGAACATCTAGGGGTCTGAAACACCTTGGACTGGCAACTTGGAGCCCATTCCCTCCAGAGGAATACCTGACCCATTCTTGATGTTGGGATGAGGAAAGTGGATCTGCCTGGAGTGGATGCTGAACTAAGCCACCTAGAACCTTGGGACCTCCTGCCCTTGCTGGATAGGAGATAAGGAGATGGGGTGAAGAGTGACTGGGAGGTGCAGGAGGGGGAAGGGAGTTTGAACAAGAGGATACATGAATAAAAAATAAGACTTTATACAAAAATAAAATAAAAAACACAAGCTTTTTGTAATAACTTATATGTGGAAAATTTAAATGTTCTCTATATTAATATCTAAATATAATATTAAACAAGAGATGAAATAAATGCAATAAGTTCATTTCAAATTTAAATAAGTCAATGTTCTGGTGGTTATTATAAAAGAGTCTAGTATGGTCTGGCTAACTCTTTGATTTAAAACTTGTAACCTCTACATCTGGAAGGATAGAATTTAAATAGAAAGTGACCCAGTCTGGAATACTTTGTTATGACAGCAGCAGGTGGCTGATGTACCACTTGGCTATAGAATATGTCTTCCCTGTATCAGCATGGCTTTGATATTGCTGCTTTGCGTGTTCAGGTGTACTTCCTCTATATTACTCATTTTAGCTGCTGAGTCTTTGACAACAACAACAACAAAAAAACAAAAACAATGCTGCATTTGTGAGTTGTTTGGACCTGGTAGTTGCACATGTGCCTGTGTATGAGAGGCAGCTGGGAGTTACAGGGGATGTGAAAATTGCCCTGAAAAATTGTTTTAGATGATCAAAACATACCTTTTACTGATCTTGCCTAGTATTATAAACCAAACAATGAATATTTGAAGATTTCTTACTATGACACACACACACACACACACACACATATATATAAGTGATAGCAAATTAAATGCTATAAAGATTTTTTTTTATTTAAAGGTGTAGAAATTTGTTTTGAGATGGTTTAAGAAGTTTAATAGTAAAATACTTTGCTTCTAGCATAAAATGCTAAGGATGTAGGTATATTTAGGAAACTATTCCAAAATTTAAAAAAGAAATTCTTTGGACAAAGGCATCCTCTATGTACTACCTTCTCACCTCCCACATCATTTTGTTTGGTATGAGTGGTAATTCTTTACTGTCCCCTTCTACACAATCCATCTATAGAGTATGTAACCATGATGACTGCTTCAGTTTAATCTTGCAGATCTTGGCCTCCTAAAATTCTAAGATCTTTTAAGAGTGGGTATGAACCCTGATTTCCACATATATCAGAGGTAAGATTTAAACTCATTTGATTGTTATATTTAAAATTATTAATATTTTATTTCCCCCTATTCTTTAACTGATAAATGTGCTTGGCATTGATCAAGTACTGGGGAATAGAGTATGATTATGAAGATCCATTTTCCTTAGACGTTAGTATCAGAGTGTCATTTAAATAATTCATTCAAATTTGACAAATACATGTATAAATAATATCTTCTTAAGAATGGCATATAGAAAGCTATTAAAATCAACTACTTACCAAATAAGCTTTTTGATCAGCCTAAGAACAAACATTATCTTAGATACCAAAACCAGAAAAAGTTCTTAATTTAAAAGTTGTTGGCTAGGTCACACACATACACACGGACACACTTTTGACAATGGTTTGCATATCATTGTCAAAGTAAACATAAGACTTCAGAGAGCACAAAATCAGAAATGGTGGCTTCACAGAATAGTCTGTAATTTCCCTAGCACTTCACAGAGAAAATGTCACTAGACCTGAAGGAGCACAAACAGAGGGTATAATCCATTAAGGTGGCAAAGAACAAAAGCTCATGGTGCCTTCATGTTCTTTCCCTGTGACATCTATATTGTGGCCACCCCATCTTTCATTTTAGAAGCATATTTCCCACCCATTGGAAAGAGAAAATTTTTCTAAATGAAATATGATTATGTTGATGGCTTTCCCTTAGGCATAGGATAAAGCCTCAATGCCTTGTGGAATGTCACAAGAGTTTACAGTTCAAGATGGATCTGTTGCTGTGTGGTTGTTTCCTTAATTGCTCTCAACCTTGGGGAAATCTGGTAAAACCATACAACTTTTCTGTGGAGAAATGCTAGTTTATGAAATATGGCAATGCAGTCACACAAAGTGAAAATTCCAAGTAAAATTTAGCCTGAAGTACATAAATAATGGAGCAGAATGTTTACGTTTTTTAACTTTAATTACCCAAATCATTGCTTCAGTTCTCCATTTCCCTCTCTGGAAACTTATCTTCAGTGTTGACTTGATTTACTTTCTTTCTTTTTAAAAAAATTTCAGTAGTCAATTTTTTCTTGTTTATAGTTATTCTGTAAGTTAGATAAGGGGGTCTGTTCTGTGCTGTTATCACTGAAAACAGGATAATACTTTTTTCTTGGCCTGACCCTACTCTCTCTAAGATTTGCAGGCAGCCGATGTGAATGTTACATACTCTATGAGTATGTTAGACAAACATAGGCTTATTTTCTGAAGGCAACTTTCTGGTATGTTTTATATTTTGCTTTTACAAGATCAATAACCTTTCTGTATATTTTTGCATATGTTTTGATATTTTTCTTGCTACTTAGATTCAGTTCAGACTTAGAAAATTTTGCCCTCTGACTCCATTGCCATTTTAGAAGGAATTGTTCAAATCCCCATCTACTAGGGCAGACAGTTCAAGAAAAAGAAAACATATACAATCTCTACAATAAATAAACTCACAATCAAGGTTTTTGCCAAAGCCACTATAAGAACCCAAGTGGTACTACTTATGTGAATTCTATTTTATTTCACATAAAATATTTTCAGATAGTCTTTGTGTTATAAGCTGATATGATGAAATTTTTTCAGTACTGTAAAGAATAGCTCTAGATTCTAAAACCAGTGGCTTAGAATGGATGAAGTTTGGCAATTGTTAGCTGTTGGAACACTTTTTAAATGTATCTGAAATATTCAAATAATTTTGTTCTTGCTTTTTTATTGATAAAAACTGACTTTAGATACTCAGTCACAGTTATGCCCTTGAAAGGAATAAAAGCTTCACTTATATATTTCTGGGGAGGATATCTCATTATATTTTATTATTTTTTAATCCAGGAAGGTAAAGATATTAAGTAATTTTTATGTAAACTATACTATTCTTACATTCTCTCTGGTGTAGTAAACATTTATTTTACCCTTTTAAGTTTCTCTAGTTTTGTTTTATATATATATATATATATATATATATATATGTCATCAGTATATAAAGCTTCTATTACATGATAGATATTCTATTCTAACCCTAACCCTAACCCTATTCATATGAATAGAATATCTATATCAATCATATATATATATACATATATATGTATATATGTATGACAAAACACCAAAATCTTCTGAGAGTTTAAAATAACTTAAAAATGTGTCTAATCTTATTTCTTTCCAGGATCTAATGTAACAAGGCAGGCAGGATTTTATAATTCATAAAGGAGAAATACCTCCCTGGTGATTTCTCTTCTATTTTTTTCTGTGTCAATTCTTTTTTTTTATCAAATTAAGATTTCAAGACATATTTTAGTTTCTTATAGAAACATATTTATTTTGCAACATATTTGTAGCTAAGTTTGAACTCTGTACAAAACTTAGACTGGCTTGCATTTGGATTCTCTTGCCTACACCTCTAAACTGAGGGGTTTACAAACTTCTGACACCATAGTTATCTTCAATTTCTTAGATTAATGTGATTGCCATAATGAATGGAATATATATTATTTACTTTAGTAAACAGACTCACAAAATAGTCTCTATTTAGAAGTGAATTGTAGTTCATCCATATTTGTTTTATATAAGATGAATGCTGATACCAATACCTTAGTTGTTTGAATTATTTGGCTTTGCTGCCTGTGACCAAAATATGTGACATAAATAATTTTGGGAGAAAAGGCCTATTTCACATTCTGGTTTCCAAGTGTTCCTGCATAAATAGCTACTGGCTGTGTGATTCTACAGAAAATTGTGTGGCAGGAGCATGTGGCTAGGTGCTCCTTTCCCTGGTGCATGGAACAGTACACAAGTGATGGACTGAATCTAGATTCCTAGCTCTCACCCTTTACCAATATCAAAGACAATATGAGATAGAAAATGATAAAAGTAATAGAGGAAAATATCCAGAAATGTTTGAAGATATTGTCAATGACTTTCTGAACAGGACTCCAACAGCGCATGAAAGGGACAAAGGTTGAAAATGAAAACACATTAATTTAAAATTGTCTGCAAAGTTAGGTAACAACAGAGTCAAAAGATGACAGAATGGCAAAATATTTACCAGATAATCTTGTAATAGAAGATTTATATCAAGCACTGAAATAATAAGTTGTCATCATTAAATAGGCCAGCATAAATATTTCAAATGAAGTCCAACTAATACATAAAAATACAATCAAAACATAAAGCTAGCAGGAAAGCATAAATCAAAACTAACTTGAGATATTATTTCACTCTAGACTAGCATCAAAAAATATTAATAAATGTTGATGAGTATAAGGGGTTACTGTTAATGGGAATGTAAATTAGTCTGGGTGCCTTGAAAATCAGTCAGTATTTTCTATTTGATTTAGCTATAATATTTTAAGTATATATTTATAGGCTGGCATACAATAGGGATACTTGCATATTTAAATTTATTGGGGCATTCTTAGCAACAGCTAGGTTATAGAATCACCGTAGGAGCTCATTATGGATGACTGGGTAAAGAGAAAAAGTCAAATATGCACAGTGGAGTTTTATTCAGCCATAAAGAAGACATAACTCATGTCATCTTGAGTAAAATAGATAGACCTAAGGGTTAACTAAAACTTTCCAGACAAAGACAAACACCGAATGATTGCTTTTATTTGTCACTCTAGGGTGGGAGTGGGTGTGAGGGGATTATCCATTAAAGTCTAAAATACTATTAGAAAAACAATCATTAGGAGAGAGAATGGAAAATATAGAGTTGTAGAAATAGAATATGGTCAAAACATATTATATACATATATAAAGATGAATGAAAGCAATTTTTGTAATTTTTTTCTGCCTATCTGTCTGTCTGTCTTTCTATATACCTATTATCTTTTTATTCTTCTCTCATATATTGCACCCCAATTGCAGTCCCCCTGCCTCCTCTCTTCCAATTCTTTTCCCTACCTTCCTTCTACCCCAGATCCACTCTCCCATTTTCTTTCAGAAAAGTGCAGGCCTTCCAGGCATATCAATCAAACATGTCATACCAAGTTACAACAAGACTAGGCACCTCCCCTTATATTAAGGCTGGGTGAGGCAACACAGTGTGAGCATTTCAGAAGCAGACAGAGAGTCAGAGATAGGCTTCACTCTCATTGTTAGGAGTCTCACAAGGTGACCAACTACACAACCATATATGCAGAGAACTTAAATCAACCCCATGCAGGCTCCTTAATTGTCAGTTCAGTCTCTGTGAAACCCTACAAGCCCAGGTTAGTTAATTCTGTAAGTTTTCTCCTGGTGTCATTGACCTCTCTCTCTAGATTCTACAATCTTTCCATCTTCAGCAGGATTCCCTGAGCTCAACCTAATGTTTGACTGTGGGTCTATGCACTACTTATCATTTGCTGGGTGAAGCTTCTTGGGTGGTGATTATGTCTGACTGTGGTCTATGAGTATAGCAGAGTATCATTAGAAACCATTTCACTATATTGAATAGATAAGGGGAGAGAGGACATCCTTGTCTAGTTCCTGATTTTAGTGGGATTGCTTTGAGTTTTTCTCCATTAAGTTTGATACTGGCTGTCAGCTTCTTGTAATTCACCTTTATTATATTTAAGTATTCTCCCTGTATTCCTGATCTCTCCAGGGCTTTAATAATAAAGGAGTGTTGGATTTTGTCAAAGGCTTTTTCCGCATCTAAGGATATGATCATGTGGTTTTGTTCCTTTAGTTTGTTTATATGATGGATAACATTTACAGTTTTTTGTATGTTAAACCAGCTCTGAATTTCTGGGATGAAGCCTACTTGGTCGTGGTGGATGATATATTTTATACATTGTTGTATATGGTTTGCCAAACTTTGTTGAGAATTTTCGCATCAATATTCATGAGGGAAATTGGTCTGTAATTCTCCTTCTTTGTTGTGTCTTTGAGTGGCTTGGGTATTAGAGTGATTGTGGCCTCATAAAAGGAATTTGGCAATATTCCTAAAGTTCCTATATCTGCCTAGAAGTCCAGCCCATCCTCTCCTACCTAGCTATTGGCCATTCAGTTCTTTATTAAACCAATCAGAAGGTTGTTTAGTGGAGATACATCTTCACAGTGTACAAAAAGATTACCCCACAACACTCCCTTCTTGCTATTCAATTAAGGATAAAACTCCGAACTTGAACTTTCCTTGAAGGTTCTCATCAACAATGGAGCATATCTTATTTCATGCGTACACAGACTACTGTGTGAAATAGTTTGAGGAGTAACGGTAGTAATTCTTCTTTGAATGTCTGGTAGAATTCAGTACTAAAACCATCTGGGCCAGGGCTTTTATTTTTGGGGAGATTTTTAATGACAGCTTCAATTTCCTTAAGGGTTATAGGCCTATTTAGGTAATTAATCTGATCTTCATTTAATTTTGGTAGATGGTACCTGTCCAGAAAGCTGTCCATTTCTTCTAGGTTTTCCATTTTCGTGGAATACAGATTTTCAAAATATGATTTGATAATTCTCTGTATTTCCTGGGGGTCTGTTGTTATGTCCCCCTTTTCATTTCTGATTTTGTTGATTTGAACACTCTCTCTCTGTTTTTTGATTAGTTTGGCTAAGGGCTTATCTATCTTATTAACTTTCTCAAAGAACCAACTCTTAGATTAATTGATTCTTTATATTGTTCTTTTTGTTTCAATTGTATTGATTTCAGCTCTAAGTTTGATTATTTCCTGCCGTCTACTCCTTCTAGGTGAGTTTGCTTCTAATTGTTCTAAGGTTTTCAGCTGAGCTGTTAGTTCTCTAGTGTGGGATTTCTCTAGGTTTTTCATATAGGCATCTAGCGCTATGAATTTTCCTATTAAGACTGCTTTCATTGTGTCCCACAAATTGGGATACAATAAAGTTTTAGCTAAAGCAATAGGGGAACGAAAAGAAATTAAGGGGATACAAATTGGAAAAGAAGAAGTGAAGCTATCTTTATTTGCAGATGATTGTATACATAAGTGACCCACAAAATTCTTCCAAGGAACTGCTACACCTGATAAGCACCTTCAGCAATGTAGCAGGATACAAGATTAACTCAAAGAAATCAGTAGCCCTTCTATACACTAAAGATAGAAGAGCTGAAAAAGAAATAAGGGAAACATTACCCTTCATAATAGCTGCAAATAGTATTAAATACCTTGGAGTAACTATAACCAAAGAAGTAACAGACCTATTTGACAAAAATTTTAAATCATTGAAG
>PVIH01024255.1:0-11482 GCA_004025045.1 Sigmodon hispidus | reverse complement strand
AATATCAGAAAATGGAAAGCTCTCCCATGTTCCTGGATTGGTAAGATCAACATAGTAAAAATGCCAATTTTACCAAAGGCAATCTACAGATTCAATGCACTGCCCATCAAAATCCCAACACAATATTTCTTGGACCTTGAAAGAACAATACTCAATTTCATTTGGAATAACAGGAAAGCCAGGATTGCCAAAACAATTTTACTCAACAAAAGAACCTCAGAAGGTATCACCATCCCTGACTTCAAGTTATACTATAGAGCTACAGTAATAAAAACAGCCTGGTACTGGCAAAAAAACAGACTTGTGGACCAATGGAATAGAATTGAGGATCCAGATATTAACCCAAAAACCTATAGACATCTGATCTTTGACAAGGAAGCCCAAAACATTCAATGGAAAAAAGATAGTATATTTAACAACTGGTGTTGGCATAGCTGGATGGAAGTGTGTAGAAAAATGTAAATAGATGTGAGCCTGTCACCCTGCACAAAACTCAAATCCAAGTAGATCAAAGACCTCAACTTAAACCCAGCCACTTTGAACTTGATAGAAAAGGAAGTGGGAAATACATTTCTACGAATTGGCACAGGCGACCACTTCCTAAATTTAACACCAGTGGCATAAACACTAAGACCAACAATCAATAAGTGGGATCTCCTGAAACTAGGAAGCTTCTGCAAAGCCAAGGAAACTGTAAATAGGACAAAACGACAGCCTACAGAATGGAAAAATATTTTCACCAACCCTACACGTGATAGAGGACTGATCTCTAAGTTATATAAAGAGCTCAAGAATCTAGAGCCCAAAACCTTGAATAACCCAATCAAAAAATGGGATACAGATCTAAAAAGGAAATTCTCAGCAGAGGAACTACGAATGGCTGAAAGGCACCTGAAAAAATGCTCTTCATTTTTAGCCATCAGAGAAATGCAAATCAAAACAACTTTGAGATAGCACCTAACATCTGTTAGATTGGCTAAGATAAAAGGCACAGATGACAGCTTATGTTGGAGAGGATGCGGAGCAAGGGGAATACTCCTCCATTGTTGGTGAGAGTGTAAGCTTGTTCAGCCACTTTGGAATGCAATATGGCGATTTCTCAGAAAATTGAGAATCAATTTCCCCAAGGACCAGCAATACCACTTCCGGGTGTATACCCTAAAGAGGCACATTCACACTTCAAAGGTATTAGCTCAACTATGTTCATAACAGCATTATTTTTAATAGCAATAACCTGGAAAAAAACCTAGATGTCCCTCAACTGAAGAATGGATTAACAAACTGTGGTACATCTACACAATGGAATACTACTCAGCAGTAAGAAAAAATGATATGCTAAAATTTGCAGGCAAATGGATGGATTTGGAGAATATCCTCCTGAGCGAGGTATCACAAACTCAGAAAGATAAGCAGGGGATGTACTCACTCATTAGTGGTCTCTAAACAAATGAACAAGAAAAAAAGCCAAGCATGCCCAAGCTGCAAACCACAACCACTGAACAGCTTGGGATCAGAAACACCCTGGACTGACCCTTCGGATCCCACTCCAACTATAGGAACACCTGACTCACTCTTGTGGGAGGATGGACAAAACTGGATTTGCCAGGAGTGGAGACTGATCCAAGCATTATTGAGTCAGTGGGACCATAGGACTGTCTGCTCCCTGCCCAGGGAGGGAATGGGGATTTGTGGAGAAGAAAAAATGACCTGATGTGGTGGGAGGGGGAAGAGACCTTCAATAAGGATATACAAGGATGGAAAAAAATAAAAATTCAGAGGGAATGCTGAACACAAAGTAAATATATGTGTAGCAATCTTATTTGCATTATCACCCTTGATAAGTTATGCTTATGATTTTTATCTTCTTTATAGTTATTGTTAACTTTTCAGCATTTTAAATTCATTTTACTGTTTTTCATGATAAATACAAAATAAGTAAAGAAGAAAAAAATGCATAAAAAAATTTCACTGCCTTTTTTGGTTATTTTTGCTTCTATCCTAAGCCTCTAGACTATCTAGATCTAGTTCCTGGTCCTCAGACCAGTATAATTAATACACATTAATAAATAGCAAAAAATAGTGCACTTATATTCCTTCTTATAGCTCATTTCAATTTCTGCCATAAATATTTACAAACTATATGTTTGTACATTTAATTTGCAATCAGAGAATTGTTATTCTTGTACTCATTTGTCTATTTTTGAGATAGAATCTGTATAGATTAGGCCAGCTTAAAATTTGTGATCCTCTTATCTAAGACTCTTGTATACAGGGATGACAGATAAGTACCTCCTTGCCAAGCAGTCAATTATTTCAGAATCATTTTCTCTTCTATAGAAAATAGATTTTTACTTCAAAGGATTTTATAGAGAAAAAACATTAACCAACTCTGGTGCTTCTGTTTCATGTTTTTCCATAGATTTTTATTTATAAAATGCAAATATAAGCTCATGTTAAAATATTTAAACAGTACAGCTGGACATAAAATAAAAATACTTTTTATATTTAAAAAAGCTATGAAATTAACCACAATTTATAGTTTATATATAGATACATATTCATAAATGGAACTTTAATATATTAAGAGGCACAATAATATCTTTTTATTTTTTAACACATTCTTGAATCCTGGCTATCTATCTCTAGATTAATCTATAGCTATTAGTCTTAAATGTTCCTATTCAGAGATAAAATTTGAGTTTTGGGAGGTGGGAACTTTAGAGAAGTATAGGAATCATCATCGTGAACATAATTATCATCACGACATAACAGGCGGCATCTACTCCCACAACACATTAATAAATACAGAGACTAACAATTGGGATCAACATTTGTACTGATATATTCTGACAACTGCTGAGTCATTGAGAGGCTTCCTGTAGACCTTTTAGGATATGACACAGGATGAGTGCAGGCAATCTTCCCGAGCAGCCTGGAGAGGGAAGGGTCATCCAATAGAAATAATGCTAAGATTTCAGTTCTTTTGAAGGCTGGGAATTCTGAGACCTGTCTTGGAATATGAGATGCTCAAAGACATACTTCAAAGTAAATAGAGAGAAAAACAAAGAGTAAAAGTCCTGTGATCCAAAGTCTGGAACATTGTTTTGCAAAGCCCAAGTATGCAGAGGTCAAGAGAAAGTGTCGCAATTTCAACAACAGCACAACAACAGTAACATAAAACTGATGAGTTTTTCAGGAGAACTTTAGTACTGGTAATGGTGTTTCTGAAAGATCAAACATATTCTGAAAGCTAACAGAGAAAGAGTCTGATGAAATGGAAAATAACTGAAGACTTATTAGAAGATTCAACTTTGAAAAGAATAGTAGAGAGTAAAGAAAAGCAATTTAGAAATAAATTTGTTAATTCCCAGCTGAAACATTTTATATTTGTTAAGAAAAAATAAAGTGTTAAAGGAATATAGTTGTATAAGAAGTTACGTTTTATTGTATATTAAGTACTTATGAATGATTTACAATTGATGTAAAAAATTAATTACATTTATTTTTCTTAGTCAAAAGAAAAAGAAATACAGTTTTATGAAGAGTTATCAAGTTCATTCTAAGATCATTTTTTTATTTAATAATTATTCAGCACACACCTACTGTTTGCTAGGCATTAAGTTCATTGCTGATTGTGCAATGGCATCTAAGACCACATAGATGTGTCTGCTTAACTGAGTCCTCAATCATTCACAAAAATAATAAATTAGCTCCTATTGAAGAGTTAACAAACAGTTTCAGAATCAGTTCAATGAGTCACTCATTTTAGCTTATAATATTCCCAATCTGTGAGGTAGATACCAATGTTATTAGCATGTTAGAAGTGAGGCTTTACAAGGGCTGGCTTTCCTTTATCAAATAATAAGAAGGAACAAACCTGAAAATAAGCCTGAATATAGGCTAAATGTTATTTTTGGTATTTACCACTTCAGGATGATGTGTGCATGTCTCTGTGCATGTATGGTTCAAGCATGTGCATAAGCACTCATGGCATGACACTCATGTGGAGATCAGAGGACAATTTGTGGAGTATGTTCTCTGCATCTACCACGCAGATTCCAGGGACTAAACTCAGTTCGTCAGGCTTGACAAACTGCTAAGCCGTCCTGCCACCTGGAGTTAATACTCTTTGCTTTTTATGTTTTTAAAAAAGAGGCTTTCTATAAAATCAAGAGTATTGGCAAGTTAGTTAAGTAAAGCTTTATCTAGGAAGTGACAGTTGAAATAAAACTTAAATGTGATAGAGCATGTTCAGAATCTGAAGACCAGCATGGCAGGTAGAAGGAAAATCATGTTCTGTGACTCTAAATCACTAGAAAATCTAGAGAATTCCTGAGTGGAAAGAGGTTGCTAATAGTATTTAAGAGAATGTGCAAGACTTGAAGTACAACCATAGTTACCCTTTGCATGTACTTTTGTAGACATTTTGGAATATTTAAACCAAAGAATGATGGGGTATTGAAAAATTTTACAATGAGCTCTAACCTGATCTAATGTTTATTTAATTTCCTGTCTTGTAATAACATTTTGACACAAGGTAACAGGAAGGCAAACTAGAAAAATGTCAAAGGGCCATTCTACTAACCTTGCAAAAGGTTTTGGCAGAAGTGGCAAGTGATGAACAGTAGATACTGTAAATATATAGCTTTTAGGCAACATCATATTATATGCTGAGTGCATAAACACAATGGTGAACAAGAGAAAAAAGTTGTGTTTACTTTATGTTTGCAGTATTTAAGCATTTTCATTGTACGACATTAAAATGGTTGTTCAAGAAAGTTGGGATAAAGAGATTGAATACTTCAGTTGGGGACTCTCTAAAGATTCCTGGAAGTTATTGAGTTAAATATATAAAAAAAATTGGATAAAGGTCTAGAATTCAAGGAGAAGCATGAGAGAAACAGTTTTTGTGATTATCAGCATAGGCAACACAAACTATTGAAGCTTTAATATCTAATATATTGGACCTTAGGTTTGATTTCCAACACACACACACACACACACACACACACACACACACCACCATACCAGACAGAGACAAAGCAATAAATGTTGATGAGGAAAAATAGCTGATTAAAAATATGAACAGGAAAATAAATATATTTGAATAGAACAGGATCATAGTGATAGGCATTGTTAGTACAAAACACACCTTAGAAGTCACATAATTTAGAACAATAGTTTATATATCCCTTATATCTGAGTATAAACTATTTTATATAGACTCTTTCAGGCCACAGATTATAACCCACGGAGTAATATATTGAGGCATGCCTTTCAGTTCACCGGCCTTGACTTTTGTCATACAGCTAGTTGATTATTCGATGACATTTTTGCTATAGCATTCACCAAAAACACCAACAGGCAGAAGCAAACAAACAAGCAAAAAAAAAAAAAAAAAAAAAAAAAAAAAACTATGCAGCTTTTGTGATTAATGTGCAATTGGAGTATCTGCCATTACATAATTGCTTCAGGAAGAAGGAACAAATATTTAGAACTCTTTTGAGAAGTGGCCAAGGAATTGGCTTAGAGTCTTCAGATTATGTTGAAGTATGATACTGACAGAGTCAAACAGCAAGGGGCAAGCACACTCTGAGATAATTGTTTAGAAATAGGTTTTTGTTCCAACAACTATAAAGTGGAAGATGGATGATGTGAGAATTTGTAATTTAAAACTTCATGAACCATGGAAGTTTCCAGAGACGTTGGTCTGTCAGTTGTTTTACAAGCAACGATGAGACCAACATAACCCAAAAATTGTCTCTTTACCCAACATTATGACAATGAAACTGAAGAGAAAAACATGTAAATTTTTTAAATAATTTTAAAATGTTGAATAGTTAAAACTTAATAATTGGAAACACTGTATTTTTCTCAATATCAGCTCTGTTTGTAAATTTTTGTATTTGTGCTATGGAATAGCATGAAGGTAATCTGATTTGATACTGAAATTCTAAAACTAATAGTGACACTTTTAAAACAATTAAAAGACAAAACCAACATATAAAAATTTGCATATATGTGCCAAGTTTTACAATCACAGAAACATTGTCAGAATTCTCAATTTCTTAAAATATATTATCCAACTATATAAACAAAATTAACAAACTAGCAATAGGGTTATATTGAATTTTTCTTATTTACTATTTAAAATGCACTTTTTAAAACTGGGAGATAATATTACTGTAAATGAGAGAGACAATGTAACCTAAATAAGAGAGAGGATGTGATCTGGGAATCAAAATCTGCCATTTGCTAAGAAATAACTGTTACTTTCTGAAGAACTTTTACCTATGTGAATCATCCACGGGAATATTTTTTTTGATAACTATGAATGAACTAGCTAACAGTTTCAGCCCTAAAGCAACATTTTGGATTCTAAATGACTCTCTTCATTCATACAGTGTCAAAAGTATTCATGAAATTTATATTCCAAGCAATATTCTCACAGAGAATATTTAAGATAATTTTCTTTAATTTTAATAAACATTATACTTTAAAATGATGCTGGAGAAGAAATTATTCAGATGTGAAGCTTTACAACTTTAGTAAGGGCTGGAGTAAAATGAGAAAAAGGATTGCTTTAGACATATTGCTCTGAATATGCCATTCAGAAATGCATCAAAATGGAGTTTTAGTATTTGAGGAGATATTATGCCTTTATTTTTCTTTGTTTTATTGTTTGGGAGTAAAGGTCCAAGAATTTTTTTATGCTTCTGCTTTATATTTAAGTAGAGACTTTTCCTCATTTGGAGATGAGTTACATTGTGCCATTTTCTTTCTTTTTTATTTTTGTATTATTTATTATGAATAAAATCTCATTTTTTATCCATGTATCCCCTTGTTCAAACTCCTACCCCTCCCAGTCACTCTCTGCCATTGTCTGAAGCTTCAGTCCTGCTTTTGATGACAATCATGTTCATGTCTTAATCTAGGGTCTTGGCTACAGAATGTTAAGCCATGATTGAAGGATCAATGCCATTTGTGATATTTCTCTAAAATTTTGTTATCCTTCTCATCTCTCCTCATTTAATCAGATCTCTTAACTTTGTATAAACTTGTAAGCCTTTAGCTGAGGTACAGACCTTTTTATTAGGGAATGTTTCCAATTATATATTGATAATAAAGTTAGATTAGGTTTCTTCAAAAATAAACCTAGCATTGCACTGCATGTTAATTGCTTTAGAAGATTTGTTGAATTAACTCAGCCAGAAATTAATTTTTTTTCTGAAAAATAATATAACCTATTTTGACTAATGTGGTTGCTTAAGCACATTTTTTCATCATGTATTGTAGAGGCTTGCTACACTGGGTTTATTATGGAAATCAGCCAAGCTTAGGTGTTATATGAACTAAAACTTGAAATTCTAGGCACTTCTCATCCTGAACAATCTAAACTGCTAATTCTGATAGCTCTTGGTAAAGTAATTTAATTATAAAGATAATCTCAATGTCATTTAAGACCAAAGAACAGTTTTAGCTTACATGTAAAAAGAGTTTGCAAACTTAGTATCTTAGAAAATCCAAAGTGGTCATTTGGAAAGTTTATGCATCAAAACTTATTTTAAGTAGCAACAGGTACTTTCTTCTCATTTTTCTTTCTCATATGAATGTCTTACTGTGAACTTGGAGCTTGTATGTATAGACTTGCTCATATGTAAAGACTTCCAGAATATGGTTTGTTCCTTAATCTTTTTTTTTTTTGCCTCCCTCCCTTTTTTTTTTATCATGAATAAAGTCATTTTTTCTATCCATGTATATCCTTGTTCAAGGACCCTTTCCCCTCCCACCCCCCCCAGTCACTCTCTCTTCTCCACATCTCTTCATCTCCTCCCCAGCAAGGGCAGAAGGTCCCAAGGTCCCAATATTGCACAATTCAGCATCCATTCCTGGCAGATCCAGTTTCCTCACCCCAACATCAAGACTGAGTCAGGTGTTGCTCTAGAGGGAGTGGGATCCAAGGTACCAGTCCAAGGTGTTTCAGATCCCAAGCTGTTCAGTGGTTGTGGTTTACAGGTTGGACATGCTTTGCTTTTTGCTTTTATTTTCAGAGTTCACTAATGAGTGAGTACATCCCCTGCTTATCTTTCTGAGTTTGTGATAGTCAGGAGGATATTCTCCAAATCCATCCATTTGCCTGCAAATTTTAGGATATCATTTTTTTTCTAACTGCTGAGTAGTACTCCATTGTGTAGATGTACCACAGTTTGTTAATCCATTCTTCAGTTGAGGGACATCTAAGTTGTTTCCAGGTTCTTGCTATTACGAATAATGCTGCTAAAAGCATAGTTGAGCTAATACCTTTGGAATGTGAATTTGGGTCTATAGGGTATACACCCAGAAGTGGTACTGCTTGATCGTTGGGGAGATTGATTCCCAGTTTTCTGACAAACCACCATACTGCATTCCAGAGTAGCTGAACAAGCTAACAAGCCCACTAACAATGAAGGAGTGTTCCCCCTGCTCCACAACCTCTCCAGCATAGGCTGTCATCTGTGTCTTTTATTTTAGCCAATCTAACAGGTGTAAGGTGGTATCTCAAAGTTGTTTTGATTTGCATTTCTCTGATGGCTAAAGAATTTGTGCACTTTTTCAAGTGCTGTTCAGCCATTCATAATTCTTGTGCTGAGACTTCCCGTTTTAGTTCTGAACCCCATTTTTTGATTGGGTTATTTAAGGTTTTGGGCTCTAGTTTCTTGAGTTCTCTATATATTTTAGAGATCAGTCTTCTGTTACGTGTAGGGTTGGTGAAAAATCTTTTCCCATTCTGTAGGCTGTCATTTTGTTTTAATGACGGTGTCCTTTACCTTACAGAAATTTCTCAGTTTCATGGGATCCCAATTATTGGTTGTTGTTCTTAGTGTCTGTGCTATTGGTGTTGTATTTAGGAAGTAGTCACCTGTGCCAATGCGTTGGAGGATATTTCCCACTTTCTTTTCTATCAAGTTCAGTGTTGATGGTTTTCTGTTGAGGTCTTTGATCCACTTGGATTTGAGTTTTGTGCAGGGTGGTAGGCTTGGATCTATGTTGTATAAAGTTTTCCTGGCCCGTTTTGGGTCTGGGAGGTTTATGACCTGGCGTGTGCTGCAGTGGTTTGAACCTGGTTCGCCAAAGTTTTCCCCAGCTCGGCTCATTTTGGGTCCAGGAGGTTTGTGACCTGGCACTCATGGCGGCGGTTTGGAACCTGGTTCACGGAGGCTTTTGTCCCCCAAAGAAATGAATCACACGCTTATATCCTTTAAACTGTTTGGCCCATATCTTAAGCACATTACTAGCTAGCTCTTTCATCTTAATTCAACCCATTTCTACTATTCTACCCAACCACGTGACCCTGTTTTTCTTACATGTCTGTCGTCTTCGGAGGTTGGATGGAGACGGACTAACTCCACCCTTCTCTACCTGCCTGTGCTCTGATCCTCCACCCACTTCTACAGTGCTCTACATAGGCCAAACAGTCCTTTATTTACAGCGTGCAAAGAACATTCCACCACAGATCTATTTGCATTTTTCTACATACTGCCATCCAAGTATGCCAACACAGTTTGTTGAAGATACTATCTATTTTTTTTCCATTGAATATTTTTACCTCTTTGTTGAAAATCAGATATTCATAGGTGTGTGGGTTAATGTCTGGGTCTTCAGTTTGATTCCATTGATCAACAAGTATGTTTTTATGCCAGTACCAAGCTGTTTTTATTACTGTAGCTCTATAGTATAACTTGAAGTCGGGGATGGTGATGCCTCCTGAGGTTCTTTTGTTGAACAAAATTGTGTTGGCGATCCTGGCTTTCCCTTTATTCCAAATAAAATTTAGTATTGTTCCTTCAAGGTCTGTAAAAAAAATTGTGTTGGGATTTTGATGGGAATTGCACTGCATATGTAGATTGCCATTTTTACTATGTTCTTCTTACCTACCCAGGAGCATGGAAGGTCCTTCCATTTTCTGATATTCTCTTCAATTTCTTTCTTCAGTGATTTAAAGATTTGTCTAACAGATCTATTACTTCTTTTGTTATAGTTACACCAAAGTATTTAATGCTATTTGCAGCTACTATAAAGGATAATGTTTTCCTTATTTCTTTTTAAGCCTGTTTGTCTCTCAGTGTATAGGAGGGCTACTGCATTTTTTGCTTTAATCCTGTATCCTGCTACATTGCTGAAGGTGTTTATCAGCTGTAGAAGTTCCCTGGTAGAATTTGGTAGGTCACTTAGGTATACAATCTTATCATCTGCAAATAGAGATTTGTATCCCCTTAATCTCCTTTCATTTTCTTATTGCTTTGGCTAAAATTTCCATAACTATGTTGAATAGATAAGGGGAGAGGGAGCAGCCTTGTTTAGTTTCTGTTAAGTGGGATTGCTTTGAATTTCTCTCCATTTAGTTTGATGTTGGCCATTGGCTTATTTTAAATCTCCTTTTTTATATACTTAAAAATTTTCCCTGTGTTGTGTCCAAATTCGAGACCCTGGAGAGACCACCAGAGACAAGGAGGCAGCAGAATGCAAAAGCAAGGTTTATTGAATAGAGAGGAGCTAGCTCGTGAACCACTCCAGATGTCCATTATACCAGAATCATGCATGAGGGTTGATTAGGGTCGCAGGGGGGGGGGCTCCTTTTATAGCCCGAGGCTGTCAGTTGGGTTCAGGTGAGGAGTACGAGTAGTTAGCTAATTGGCTCATGCTAAGGGGCTTTCCAGAAACTAGGGTGGGGGTGCCTGGTAACAACGGGTCAGGCTTTTGATTGGTTATTATTTCTTCCTGTCATGTTTGGGCTAGTTTTGTGCAGGGTCCCGCAGCTCTTCCTTGGGGTATGGTCAAGCCGTCCTGGTTCTGTGCCCTGGAATGCCTCCTATAGAAGGGGGAAGCCCACCATCAACCCTGGAATGTACAGCTGGCCCAGGTATGATGGTGGTATAATTTGACTAGAGCATTTGGTGGTCAGTTAGCAGGGCCAGGGTGGTATGGATTCTGCAGTTGGAACTTAGGTTTTGCTGCCCCTCTGTGAACAGCAGTTTCTAGCTATGGTCTCTGGGAACTGGGTGAGAGACTCTTTCTCAGGGCTCTGTCTGCTTTAGTTTAGCGTAGTTCACTAAAATGGAAGACTTCTTTTAGTCCTGGCCCCCACCAGGATCATCCAGGTGGCCAGCTCATTATCTCCTAGAACTGGGCAAGCTCCCGCCAGGAATGTGGAACTGAACTCTATTTTATCTCTATGTGTTGTAGTATGTTTTTCCCGGCCTGTTTGGGTCTGGAGATTTGTGACCTGGCACACGTGTGGTGCCGGCAGTGTGGAGCCTGATCTGTGCGCCCGCAGCTTTTGCCCCCCAAAAGAAATGAATCACACGCTTATATACTTTACACTGCTTGGCCCATATCTTAAGCACATTACTACCTAGCTCTTTCTTCTTAAATCAACCCATTTCCATGAATCTACCCACCACATGGCTTGCAGCCCGTGGCTCACCTGAATTCCTACATGCTT
>PVIH01024254.1:0-23137 GCA_004025045.1 Sigmodon hispidus | reverse complement strand
AAAAAAAAAAAAGGTGGGGGAGACATTAACAGCTGTTGAGTTAACTGTGTCCAACACACAGCAGAGTCTGCTACATAAATATGAGTTACTAGTGTTGTTGAAGGATTTGTGGCAATGGAGAGGTTGGGGGAGGCTAGTCTTCTCACCTTCCAATCTCTTCTCTCTTTTAGACCCAGGTGCAACCTTGAGATTATTGACCATATTGTAGGCAACCAACCTGACCAGGAAATGGAGTCTGCCTCAGAATGGTGAGTCCCTGGCCCACCCCTCTTCTGGCAGAAGCCCTCCTGACAGATCTACCTATTTATTTTTAATATTTTTACTTTTTACATATACTTACGTGTGGGGACACGCACATTGCACGGCACATGTGTGGAGAGGCCAGAGAACAATTAGTAACAGTTGGTTCTCTGCTTCCATCACCTAGGTCCCATGGATGAAAGCCATCAGGCTTAGTGGTACACACCTTTATCCACTGAGTGTTCTCACTACCCCCCTCCCCCAGCCCTTTAACTGAAGTGAAAATAGGGGATGAGGTAGTGGAAGGGCTGAGCTGAGGTTACAGATTCCTGCATTCACTATGCTACCTACCTGAGTCTGTTTATATATTATTGTTCATTATTCTTTTTTTTTTAATTTTTTTAAACACTTTTATTTATTTATTTGCCTTGGTGTTTGCCTGGAACTGGAACTACAGACAGTTGTTAGCTGCCATGTGGGTGCTGGGAATCGAACCCGGGTCCCCTGGAAGAACAGACGGTGCTCTTAACCGCTGAGCCATCTCTCCAGCCCCTGTTTATTATTCTTGTACAAGGCCACAGCCAGGAGGGAACAGACCTGCTTGTGAGGAAGATGCTGCCAAAGCTACTTACTTATATATTTATTCTTTGGTTCTTTGAACAAGGTGTCTCTATATATCCCTGGCTGTCCTAGAACTCACTCTGCAGACCAGGCTGGCCTTGAACTCAGAGATTCACCCCAATTCAAACCAATCCCAGTGACACATCTTCACACAGAGTAAAGAAATAGTTCATGACATATCACTAAGCGACAGCCCAGCCCTTTAAGGGTCCCAGATCTTCCAAACATCACAGTGGCAATGAAATGAATTTGGGGAACACGTTTGAGTTCAAGCTATACATAGGATTTCACCAAGGTCACCCTCATCTAAATGAGAAGCAATTTCCTCAGTTGGGAGCTCTGGCTTCCCATCTAAATTTTGTTACAAGACCCTTCCCTTCCTCCGGGAAGAAAACTATCAAAAAAACAAATCTATGATGTGTGATGTCACTTTTGTAGAGCCTACTTAAGGGACATATGCTCAATGGTGGAAATAAGAAGTCAATGAGTGGGTCTGGGTAGGCACTCAAGGGGTGTGTCCCCGGCCACTCTGCAGGTATCTGAAAAATCTGCAGTTCCACCGTTTCTGGTCCGTGGATGACACTCAGGTGCACACGGAATACAGCTCTCTGCGGTCCATCGTGGTGGCTAACTATGAAGAGTCCATCAAGATGCCCATTAATGAGCCGGCTCCGGGCAAGAAGAAGTCTCAGATTCAGGTGGGAGAGATCAGGGAGGGAGGTTTGAGGATCCTTACAAGGCACAGGTCTGGGCGACTGGGTAACCAATAGTGGCTTCCTCCCTTGTTCCCCACTTTTAGGAATATGTGGACTATAATGGGGGTGCTGGGGTCCAGCACATCGCTCTCAAGACAGAAGACATCATCACAACGGTTAGAACCCCGTTCCTGGCCTATGTGCCCAGTTCATCAGCAGCTGAGACAGTCTCTGTCAAGTAGACAAATAGGAGGGGGTGGTTGGTGGCAGTCCCTCTGGAAGGGTGACAGGGCTTTCCTTCCAGACTGTGCAATTCAGAGTTACTCCTCCTACACACACACACACACACACACACACACACACACACACACACACACACAATAATGAAAAAGTTCATTCTGCAGAAAAAATCAGTCCCAAGTATAAGAAAGCCTGGGCTCTAGGCCCAATTCTATTGGCATTTTGCTATATGCCCCAGGAGATTCAGTGCCCTTTCTGGGCTTCAATGTGCCTCACTCTAAAAATAAGAATATTAGACTATAAGACCACATATGTCCTTTTAGCCAAATTAAACATGCTTTGCCTATGGATGCAGCCTTCAAGGAGGCCGGATACTATCTAGTCCTTAAGGACTAGTTCAGTCCTGACCCAAAGGGCAGATGATTGGTCGGTGTAAGAGCTGTGGGGAAAAGCTGGGAAGTGAGAGAGGGTGGAAAATAAGGCATGGTACATCCAAATAGGGTGAGCAAGGAGGGAGTCCTAGTCAGGCTTTCCATTGGTGTGATGGAACACCATGACCAAAGCATCATGGGATGGAAAGGGGATATTCAGCTTACACTTATCATCACAATTCAGGAGCTTGGAGGCAGGAGCTGATGCAGAGGCCATGGAGGGAGCTGCTTACTGACCTTTTCCCTGTGGCTTGCTCAGCCGGCTTTCTTATAAAACCCATGACCACCAGCCCAGGGGATGGCACCACCCACCATGAGATGAGCCCTCCCATGCCAATGGCTAATTAAGAAAATGCCCTACAGGCTTGTGTACAGCCTGATCTTATGGAGGAGGAGGAGGTGGCGTCTGAGTAGAGACGTCCACAGAAATGGAGAGGGTACCCCAGACAGGAAAGGCCACCCAGACAAAGATGAGAAAGCCAGGAAGGGTGCAGAAGCATCGAGAAGAAGTGTGTGGCTGTGACAGAATGAGGGAAGGAGACAGGAAGGGGTAGGGATGGGGGCAGGTGGGAAAGGCCATGGATGTAAATCTTGAATTTTCGACTGTGATGCACAGAGTTAATGCACAGGGTTAATCAGAGAAGTGATACACTTGGTTTATGTCTACCTAAATCATACGGCTGTTATGCTGAGACACACACAGGTAGCTTCCTGCCTCAGTTTCCCTAGTAGGCACAGAGTGCACATTCTGTGAGAGCAATCACTGCTGTTCTGTGGAGCTCAGACACAGGGAGCGGGGTTCACGTGGCATCCTGACAGAGGAGCCTGGACAGGGACCTGCCACCCACTGCCCTGTCAGCTCCTCCTGGCTATGGTAGTTGAGCTTAGACAAACAGGTTAACCGGGATCCTGCTCCATGACAGATCCGCCACTTGAGGGAGCGAGGCATGGAGTTCCTGGCAGTCCCCTCGTCATATTACAAGCTGCTCCGGGAGAATCTCAAGACAGCCAAGATCCAGGTGAAGGAAAGCATGGATGTGCTGGAGGTGAGGCCCGGACCATGCTTAGCTAGAAGAACATGAACCCTGTGTCTATAGAGCCACATACATAGTGAAAACCCAGACCAGATCCCACCCAGCATGGGAGTTGCATCCTGGGGTGTGGGAATGGGCGTGTCAGAGTGGGCAGCTGCAGAAAGTGAAAATGAACCACGGGAGGCTGCTTGGCAGAGAAGGCTGGAAAGACCTCTCCAAATTGGTGACTTTAAATGAAATCTGTATGAGAAGATTCTGGTCACATGAAGGGCTCTGTAAAGAACAGTGATGGCAGAGAGCACTGTGTGCACGTGTCCCTGAAGGCTACACTTGAAGTGGGGTGGAGGCCAGGCAGGTTGGCAGGGGCCACTTCTTATGGCTATTTATGATTTGGGGCTTTTCTCTTCTTTGGCTAGAAACCATTGGGAGGTTTCTTCATTTTGTCTTTATTTTTGTTTTGGTTTTTTATTTTATTGTTTGTTTGTTTTTTTCAAGACAGGGTTCTCTGTGTAGCCCTGGCTGTCCTGGAATTTATTCTGTAGACCAGGCTGACCTCGAACTTAGAGATCAGCCTGCCTCTGCCTCCTTAGTATTAGGATTAAAGGTGTGCACCGCCACCCAGCTTGTTTTTATTTTTATGACTTTAAAATTTGAAATCTGTGTGTGTATATGTGTCTGTGTGGTATGTACAGTATTGTACACCTGTTGCTCTCCTAGAGGACTCATGTGTGAACAATGTGGAGTGAGTGTGGGTGTGTGTAGGTATGTGGAGGCCAGAGGTTGATGTTGGAAATCATCCTCATCACTCTTCTACCTTATTCGCGGAGCCAGGGTCTCTCAATCAAACCCTGAGCTTACTGATGTGACAAGTCTCTGATCTTTCTTTTTTTTAATCTTTCTTTCTCTCTTCTTCTTCCTTCCTTTCTTTTTCTTTCTGGTTTGTGGTTTGTTTGTTTTGTTTTCCTGAGATGGGCTTTTATCTGTATAACAACTCTGGCTGTCCTAGAACTCACTTTGTAGATCAGGCTTGTACCACCATTCTGAGTGCTGGAGAGATGTTTCAGCCAGAGGTTTGGAGCACTGGCTGCTCTTCCAGAGGTCCTAAGTTCAATTCCCACCAACCCCAGGTGGATCACAGCCATCTATACATGGATCTGATGTCCTCTTCTGGCATGCAGGTGTACATAAAATAAATAAATCTTAAAAAAAAATATTAAAAGGGCTGGAGAGATGGCTCAGCAGTTAAGAGCACTGGCTGCTCTTTTAGAGGACCAGGGTTCAATTCCCAGGATCCACATGGCAGCTAACAACTGTTGTTAACTCTAGTTCCAGAGGACCCAATGCCCTCATATAGACATACAGGCAGGCAAAACACCATTGCACATAAAATAAATCGTGCATATAGGCATCCCTGACACAAATGTGGAAGTCAGTTCTCTCCTGCCACCATGTGGGTTCCTGGGACTGACAGGTTCGGTAGCAAGTGTATTTACCCACGGAGCCATTTCTGGGGCGGGAGACATATTTAATGTTTTTAGAAACTCCAAACTCCCCAGGCTTCTTTTCCGAAATAGATGTAACATTTTGCATTCTCATCGGCAACACAGAAGGAAGTCTCAGTTTCCACCAAGTGACATCTGATGGGGACAGGGTGGGAAGAAAAGAAGCCAGACCGCAAGCAGGAGTGAGCACCGGAGTGGCTCCGCAGGCAGGCTAGTGTGTACGGACACAATTGGAGGCACCTGAACCAGCTGGATCAGGGGGTCTTTTATTGGCTTTGGTGGTGCAGGAACCTTCGAGCTTTCTGAGAATCTCACATGGATCCTACAAGGGTGGGTAGGCCTTTCTCTAATGGAGCCCACTCTCTCCCAGGAACTAAAAATCCTGGTAGACTATGATGAGAAAGGCTACCTCCTGCAGATATTCACCAAGCCCATGCAGGACCGGCCCACACTCTTCTTGGAAGTCATTCAGCGCCACAACCACCAGGTAAGGCCCACCCAATGGGTAGCACCCACTACTTGCAAGGTTCCCACCTCATTCTTGCCTTCCATCGTCACAGGGCTTCGGAGCAGGCAACTTCAACGCCCTGTTCAAGGCTTTCGAGGAGGAGCAAGCCCTACGTGGCAACCTCACTGACCTGGAAACCAACGGGGTGAGGTCTGGAATGTAGGTCTCGCTAATACGTAGACCCTGCAAGGTGCCGGCTACATCAATCATCTCCAGTAGACAGAAGGATGACCCCAGGGTTCCACCCACATCGTGGCCACGCCCCCTCAATTGCTAGGGTGCCTCCTTGTCTGCTCCCTCCCTGCTGAGTAAAACCGACCCTCCCAGGTCCAAAGCTGTGTCTTGTGTTTGCGCCCGGCGAGGAGTAGTGGCATCACTTCGCCGCCAGGGGGAGATCAAGATCGTTGAGCTGCCTGAGGCCTCTGTATAGGGAGCTGCAGGTGCAGGGTGCAAGAACTTTACTAAGTGGGACCCTATTGGTGGGACGAACTTGTGGAACTAGGAAGAAGGGACATACATTATAGAGACAAAGAGATAATACCATTTCAAAGAGCGATAAATGCTGCTAAAACAATAAGGCGGGTGGTGGAGTTGACTCTAGGGAACATCTGATCCACAAAAGGATCTAGAAAGAGGAAACCCAATGGCTTAAGCCCTCCTTAATGTCCTTGAACACATGAAAGGAGTCAAGGAATGTTAGGAGTGGCGTCCTTCCTCAGCAATCATGGACATCTTTCCTGGTCTGTGAGAGTCCAGACTGCAGTGACCTGAACCCCTCAGCCCTGCCCTGACCCCTGAGCGTGGCAGTCACTAGTGCCCCCAACCCCAATGCAGATACAATTTCTCATGCCTTTGTTCATACTTTTGTGTGTGTAGGGGGCAATGAGGCAACTGGGAACGGAGCTAATGGTCCAAAAGCTACTCGATTATTTCTTCAAAACCCTAGGGGTGCAGCTCAGTGGCAGTGCATGCTATGGTACAAGAGGTCTTTCCCCAGCCCCGGAAAACAAACAGAATGGGATAGACTTTGGTTTCTTTTCTTTTTGCTTCAATCTTCTCGAGCATAAATAAATTTAAAATTAGGCTCACTTTATTTTGAGATGGGGAAAGTGGGGTGTCTCGCTATGTGGCCCAAGCTGACCTGGAACTTACTATGTAGACCAGGTTAGCTTATAACTCAAGTTCAGCATGCCTCTGCCTCCACATCCCAGAAGGTTGGGAACCAAACATATGTGGCACCACACCATGACAGAGCTAGGAACACTTGGATCTCTGTAAGAAAAAAAAACAAACAAAAAACTAAGATGGTATTGGTATCATGGGGAGGAATTTCAATAGCTTCTGTTTTGGTTTTTGTTTTTTCCAATTAGAAGAAAAAGCAAGGCTTCTCAGACCATGAAGAACAGGAAAGAACAAATTGGATGTGGTGATAGACACCTGTAATCTCAGCATTCTAGAGACTGAGGCAGGGGAATTAGAAGCTTGAGGACAGTTTCTATGATGTTCTGAGACTCACAAAGCAAAACAAAAAAGATGTGGGAAAAAATGAAGAGAATCAGGCTGCAGCCAATGCAAAAATTCCCTCTATTTCCATGGCTCATGCAAAAAAAAAAAGAAATTCTCTAACCAAGAAGGTTGCAAACCTATAGCTTGTGGGCTACATCTGGAAGTATTTTGTATAACTTCAAACAAATGAGTCAATATTTTTTGTTTGGGTTGTTGTTTTTTTTTTTTTAATTTTTCTTTGGTGTTTTGAGATGGTTTCATAGCCTGGCTGCCCAGGAACTCTCTATGTAAACTTGGCTGCTCTATAACTCAGAAATCCAGCTACTTAAGCCTCTTAGATGCTGAAATTAAATGCATGTGCCAACATTTTCGAAAGCCAGGCCATTTCACATACACACTTGGGGGTTCTGATTCTTCTCACAACAGACACATCCTTGTCTTTGGTCTTGCATTGGTACTATGTCATGGGCACCTCAGTGGACTTGGGACTGCCAGAATCATATCCCACGCCAGCTACTTGCTACCTAGAGGACCTTGGGTATGCTGTTTTTCAATGTTGCCTCATCTAGTGAGTGGAGAAAATACTTCTCTCTTAGCACTGCTGTGGCTTTTACATCAAACATTTACAACAATGGCCAGCACAGTGTCATGTACCTGGCTTTTTATTGTTTTCAGGCTGGGTCTTAGTATGTAGCCCAGGCTGGCCTTGAACTCAAAATCTCCCAGCCTCCCCAGTGCTGGGATTACAGGCATAAATCACCTTGGCTTTATTAAAGCCTAGGTTTGGTTTTTTTTTTTTTTTCAATTTTTATTGTGACACCCACATGCCACTGCACAGACTGCACAGGTGAAATCAGAGGACAACTCTCAGGAGCTGGCTCTCTTTCCACTAGGAAAAAGAGGTTCTGAGGCCTGAACTCAAGGTGTATTCTGCTAGGTATTTTGACATCCTGAGCCATTTCGCTAGCCCTGTTTTGTGTGCAGGATTTTACATTGGCCGGCCCATAACTCTTGGCCATCCTTTTGCCTGCATCCAAAGTGCTGGGATTATCGAGTGCATGTTGTCACTCTGCCCAGCCTTGCTCAGGGTTTTAGTCTTTCCTTCTCAGAAACATCCTTCACACTCAGCCTACTCCCCAGCCACCAGGACAGGGCACAGCATACATGTGGCGCTCAGAGACAATCCGCTGCCGTTCTTTTCTCACACCTTGCAGGGTCTGGGTAATCAAGGTCAAGTCCTTAGGCTCGGCACAAGCCTCTTTAACTGCTGAGCTGTCTTGCCAACCTCCCAGACTCTTTTTATACTGTTGATCTTGAGGTAGGGTGGCATTAAGTTGCCTAGGCTGAGCTTTTACCTTGTGATCCTCCTGCCTCAGTCTCTGGAGTAACTGAGCTGAAAGCCTATGGCACTGACTTTAGCTTAATTACAGATCACTAGTAAGTAGATCTAGATACCTAAGGTCTTAAGAAAGATAGCTAGGGGAAAAGAAACCCTTCTTAAAAAACAACAGAGTTCAGAACCCACAGACAGGCTCAGGAATGAAGACCAATCACTGCCCCTGTACCTTAAATCAAGTGGAGGACAAATATGAACAGCCCGGCGTGATAGCTCCCGATTACAAGCACGCATTTTAGGAGGCCGAGGCTAGAAGACAGCTATAAATGCTGGGCCAGCCTGGGCTACAGAGTAAAACAATCTCACACTCAACCTACCACACCCTCCTGGGCCTGGCCAATCCCCCCCTTGGGAACAGTGTGTACTTTCAACATAAGAGGGAGAGCAAGAGACGGCGTATCTGTAAGAAAAGTCAGTATATTTATGGTTTGCTTTATAAAAGTTACTATAATACAATGGTACATAGTATTGAATTCACAAAAATATGAACAAATATTTACAGCAAGACACACCCACAACGGAAACACTTCTCTTCAAAAACAAGTTACATATGAATGACAGAGTCTATACGCACTGACAACCCTAAAATTTATTGGTTCTCTTCTCTGCAGGGGCAAGGAGAGGAGAAAAAGAAAAAAAAGACAAAAATCAGAAATCCCTGACCCTTCAAAAGCAGGTATCTACTCAATGAGAACAAAAGCTTCCGAAGAATAATGGGCCCACATATCAGGATTATTGCAAACCATTCCTGGGGGTGAGCCAGAGGTTTGGAGAAGGGTGGAGTCTCAACACCTCACCCATCAAAGTCAGCCAAGCACTTGGATCCCATGATAGGTCTCAATGAGGCATGGCCAAGGGCCCAGCAGCTCTTCCCTGGCTTTGGGGCGTCTTCATTCTTACCCTTCTGTGGTGGATGGAAGAAGGTAAGATGAACCCACCCCTAGTGGGGGGGGACCCACTCATGTAACTCAAGTTAGCCATCTCTAAACACTACACATTTCTTCTTGTGAAAAATAAATATTTTCCTCATTTGCAGTTATACACAAAACTGTAAATGGAAGAGAAGGTCGACATTGTGCCCAGGTACCCCCTGTGTCTTAATGCCACAGATCTTCTTGACCTTCAGACCCGTGGGCACAGTCTCAAACACAGAGGGCCTGTGGAGAATTCAGAAAGAAAGAAGGGGGGGGGGGAACCACAACAAAACCACCAACAACAAAGAGAGAGAAAGAAAAAAAATAATTCTTTGTACAGAATTTACATATAAGAAGCTTGACACAAGCCGAGATACCAGAGGCTCCGCCCTGGTCCACGGGTGGGGTCAGCCCCACCCGGAGCACTTTCAGTCTTGGTGAGGACTCCGGGTCACAACAGTCTCGGTCCAGAAGTATTTACATGCTTGCTCTGCTTTCTGGGGAGGGACAGGGGGCTTCGCTGTTTTTGTGTGTCATTTTTTAAATTGTTGGTAGGTTTGCCTTTTTTTTTTTTTTGGAAGTACAAAGAAATAATGATAAGAAAAAAAAAAGTCTTCCCACGTTTCTACAAGAAACAAAGTTTCTGAGAAAAAGTCCGTTATGGCAGTCAGTCTATCTACAGGAATTGGTTCTGGACTCAAAAAAAGAAAAAAATCATTTTCTTCCCTTCCGTTCTGATTTTTATACACAAGAAAACAAATTCATGGAAATTAATCTTGAAGAGGGAGGGGATGGAGGCTAGGGTGGAGACAGGAGCTGAACAAGACTTAGATGTAAGTTTTAAAATCATTTCCAAGACTATTTTCCATTCTCTGGAAAAAAAAAAAAAACCTGCTCACTATGAAAATAAATACGCTCCAGCTTCCCAGGCGGGGGCCACCAGCAGGGTGACATGGGTGTGGATTGGGTAAAGGGATGAAGCTTATCAACAAAAAATGTCACATGCATACGGTCAGACAACCCGTAATGGCAGGGCTGGAGAGCCCTGAGGGCCCTGGCACCCCCTACACCCAGGCAAAGCCGAGGCAACAGAGAGCGGAGACACCCCACGGCACTGGGGACACCCTTGGGAGGCTCCACCGTTGCTGGCATCCGAATGAGAAAGTAAACATTGAACCCAAGGATTTGGGAGGGGGGGCAGCTGGGGGCACCCAGAGAGGAAGGATGTTCCTGTCTGGGACCAGCTTGGCTCCCCCAGGGTCTACCTCAGGGAAAGGACACCCTCAACCACGGGGGAAGGGACAGTCTGGGGAACAGGCCAGGAGAAACTGTGGGTTCTGCCCGCTGCATCCGCAGGCAGAGGGGCCTTTCGGGGATGTAGTGTTGAGGTTGACGCCGCCGCTGGAGCCCCCTCTCCTGCAGCACCTGGCCCGGAGTCAGCCTGGACCCCGGACCCACACACAGTTTCACTGAGGCCTCCAGGACCCCACGGGGTTCCTCCTCTGATTCTGCCTTCACATTTTCAATGGTTAAAATGTCTTTTCTTAGGACAAGGAAGAAAAATAAAATAAAGAGAGGAGAACGCAACAGAGCAGCAGCATTCATGGAAAAAGGCTGAGGCCCAAGGTGGGGGGGACAAAGGGGATAGAAAGCTAGATAAGGATGAGGATAAAAAGCCTGCAAAGAGCATCTTCAAAATGGAAAGACACGGGTGAGACAGAGAAGCCCTTTCCCTATGCGGGGCTGGGGCTGCGGGTGGGTCCTGGGGTAGTGTTGGGGGGGCAGGGGAGGGGGCGCCAGGCCCTAGCGTGGCTGCTGGGGGGAAACGGACAGCACCTGAAATGGATGGGAGGTGGAGCCTGGCCCAGGGCGAGGTCCTCCCAGGCTACAGCTGACATCCCTGGCCTTTGGCACCCGGGGACTAGTTGAGGGTCCCCCGGCAGTTTTCGGAGCCACAGAGGCAGGGGATCTTGACGTCCTCGATAGGGAACTTGTAGTCATATGTGATCTCCTCGTTGACATTGATGTGCTGCTTAGAGTAGATGACAATCTTCTTCTGTGACTCCACCGTGATCACCTTGGCGTAGCAGTTGGGCTGTAGGGGAGGTGGTGATGCGGTAAGCCAGTGACCAGGACCCTACCCAGTCCCCACCATGAGCTACCCCAAACCCAAGTCAGCCAGACTCAGCTTTCCTGTTAACGCCTCCCATGCCTGATATTAAATAAAAATGATGAGAGATCACTGGTTAAGCTCACTTACTACCCTACAGACCCCCACCCCCACCCCCAGGATGGTTCAAAACTATCCAGTTTCAAGGGATCTGACACCACTCTTCTGGCCTCTCTGGGTACCAGGAACACATGCAGCCCACATACATACATGCTGGTGAAACACTCATGCACCTTAAATAAATAAATACATCTTTAAAGATGGCCACAGCTATTTCCCATTAGATGTACAGCAGGAGATGCCTACATCTGTACTTCTAGGCAAGTGTTGTTTCTGAGCTCTAGACAAGACAAAGTCTATAAGATGTCTACTAGGGACTACAGACCCTAGTTGCCTACTTTAGTAAATAAAGTCTTATTGGCAGTCTTGCCACCTTCATTTGCATATCATTTGTGGCTGTTTTGTTTGGAGAGTAAGATAAACAGTTATTATAGAGGTCACATGTTCACTGGGAGCCTGGGACCAACAATATCTGCACCCTTTGTCCCAAGCCCATCAGTTAATTCCAGCTCTGGCTCCTGATCGTTATGTCCTACTTCTGAGGCCATGCGGCACAGTTAGGCCCCTGTCACCAATCACCTGGGCACCGAGAGTAGTCTCCCATTAGTTAGGAGCTTGCCAAATTAGCTACGCTGGCTGACCAGTGAGTTCCAGGAATTATCCCGCCTCCACCTCCTAAGCCCTGGGATCACACCACACCTTTTTATGTGGGTTCTGGGACTGAACTAGGGTCTGTGTGTTTGAGAGGCAACCAACTTACCAACTAATGAGGTTGGGTCCTCCCTTGTGTAGTCCTGACTGCTCCAGAATTCACTACACAGACCAGGTTGGCCTCTAACTAATAAAAATCCACCTGACTCTGCTTCTGCTGGGTTTAAAAATCACACCTGGCCCTCAGCCCACCTCTCGGGTCTGTCGGTCTTGGACATGACTTCAGAATTCCCACTGTACCCACTGGGTGGAAGCAAGTGAGGTTGGGAGAAAAGCTCCTTGTACAGGCCTCTTCTCCCCTCCCTCCCTCCCTGTCACCTTTCGTCAGCTGGAGTCTGGGAAGATGACTGAACCATGATGACTGTCAAGCCTAGAAGCCTCAGTCTCTAGTGGGGGAGGGTATCTTAGCCCCTCCCCGGGCACTTACATTGCAGCTGTGGTTAATGAAGCGTGCAAAGTTGCCACACTTGGTGGCGTCGATGATGGTGTCATGGTCTACCCTGAACATGTAGCTGCTACCAATGCCTTCATCTTCATACCGTTTCTCCCTCATGTCCGCAATAACCTGGTTGCAAAAACAAAAGAAAGAAAATCGTAAGCCTGGGCCTGCTCCAATGCCCCCGAAGTCCCTCACCGGTCCCCCTGGGCAGCACCTACTTGGCGGATGTTCTGGCCCACATATTCGATGACCATCTCGTCAGCAGCAATGGGCTCCATAGCAAACAGGCCCCAGTCATGAATGTGGCTCTTACAGAATTTGAGCTTCTTCTTCCGAAACTAGGGGAGGAAGGACAGGAGGGGTGAGTACATTTTTAAGTCCCACGTCTGGCTGCCCCACACAAGAAGGTCTAGCCTCACCTTGAGCTGGTTGAACTTGAGCAGGTCACTGTCGCAGCTGCCAGTGAAGGAGGATAAGAGGCGCCGTTGCTCAGAACGCCGCTCTGAGCCAGCCCGAGTAGAGGCATGGGGCTGTGCTGGGATGCTCATACCCTGCTGGCACGAGGGGATGACAAATCAGAAAGGGACAGGCTTGACCCTGTCACGTCCCTCCCCAGCTCTGTCTCCACCTGGCTTCGAGTGTCTCCAACTTTCCAGCTCCTCAGTCACTTTTGGAGATTTCTCTGTGTAGCCCTGGCTGACCTCGAACTCAGAGATCTGCTTGCCTCTGTCTCCTGAGTACCGGGATCAAAGGTATGCACCACCACAGCCACGATCCTATCAGCATCTTGAAATGCTTTTTCTTTCTCTCACAACTGAGCCCTTCCCTGCCTTATGGAAATCTCTGTTCTCAGTGGTCTCTTCTGACGTGGATCTTAGCATCCTTCCTCAGACCTAACATGACCTTCTCCAACCCTCAGCCCTCCCCACCTTCCTATGCATGGCATTTGCTCATGTTTGCATGAATGTCCATCCCATACTAAGAGAAAAAACTCTTGTTCACTGATGCAGACCCTGAACAAAGACCCGTACATGAGAGGTGCTCAATAGGTATATCCTGAATAGAAAGGGAGGCGCAATTTGGGCTCTATGCTACCCACAGAATAAAAACTAGATTTTTAAATTTTTTTTTTTTAAATTATGAGACACAATCTACTTATGTAGCCCAGACTACCCTAGAACTAAGGAGCCTTTTATCTCCCCAGCTCAAGCGTGGGATGGCAGGATGTTGTCTGAGCTTCTGCCCTTCCTGACTCTGAGCCCAGGTTCATAGAGGCCCTCCTCACAGTACCTGGGTATCCATGGGGGGCTCATCAGTGCTCGCTCGGCTGCTGTTGAGGTATCTGAGCTTGTCTTTCTTGTCGATGGTGTAGAAGCCCTCGCTTCGGGCGCAGCCTGTCACGTGCTCACGAATACCGTCATCTCGTTTCTTTTTCTTTGCTGATGAGAGGCTGGTGGGTGGGTGTGGGTCAAGGGCCACAAGAACATTCTCAGAGGTCTCAGACCTTCCTGGTTCCCCTGCCTGCCTTCCCCAGCCTCAGACCCACCTCTAGGGATGAGGATGCCCAGGACTACCACCTCCAATGATCCTGTCGCTAGACTTAACGACACCGGGCATCTTTATTACTACCTTCTGCCTGTTTCTCACTTGGAAAGAGGGGGAATGATACACCTATGAATAGTTACGTGTATCCAGAGTACTGTGGCAGAGCTCCTGGGATGGTAAATGATGAAATTAATGCAGACAACGGGGACTGGGATAGCTCCATTCTTATAGCCGCACAGTAACCAACTGGCTTCAGCAAAGTCCTCATAGCAAAGAGCTGGATTCTAGAGCCAGCTCTGTCTTTAAATCTCAGCCCTGCCGCTTGGTAGCTATGTGACTTTGGGAAGGTCACTTAGCCTCTCTGAGTCTTGGTTTCTTTCTGTGAAAGATCAAACTATTAACTGTGCCATTTGTGATTCAATACAAGCCAGGAAGAGGAAGGTCAAGGGAGCCTAGGTCACTCTCCTCTACTGTTCTTATATTCTACAATCCTCAGACTATGTTGAGACCCTAGACCAGCTCTGCTACCTTTGGGAGACAGGCCCATTGTGACACTGACTACATTATTGTCTCCCTGGGACTGTGATTGCCACAGGTAGGATGATATGCCTAGAGGGCTTTCTGCTTCTAAAGGATGCGGGCCCCAAGGCTGGTAGGATATAGGGATGGTAGACCCAGAGTGTGTCATTCAGCCAGTCCATGCCATTGTCCTGCTGCAACAGGCGCTCGTAGGTGACACACAGGAAGCGGATGTCCTCTTCATCGATGCCACCATTCCAGATGTCATACAAGATGGTCATCTCCTCAAACTCTGAGCGGGGCCGGAAGAGAGGCTGGGGTGGTGAGGGCTCCGGTGAGGCTGTTGGGGCTACCAGGTCTTCGTGGCGCTTCTTAGGTGGCCGCCGCCATGGTCCTCGCACCTTGGCCAGGTCCATGTATTCTTCAGTGACCTCATCGCGGCGAGGTCCTGGGGGTATGGCCTCAGAGGGCCACTGGTTGTCCAGCTCTTTGAAGGGCAGCTTGGTAGGTTCAACAGGGGGTGGGGGTGGAGGTGGAGGGGGCTGAGGTGGGAGGGGCGGTGGGGGGGCTGGGATCCCTGTGTTCCGGAAGTCCAAAGTCACGGCCCGAGGGTCATGTGCGCTGGAGAAGATGGGGGCTTGCGGCTGTCCTGGAAGGAGCAGAAGTTCCCTTCCAAGGGCAGGCCCTGGTGGTGGCCGGACCAAAGGTCCATCCAAGGACAGCATGGAGGGTGGGGATCGCCGGGGCCGGCCTGGCTTCCTCTTGATAGGGGGTGGGCACGGAGCTAGGGTAGCAGGGAGCAGGGGAGGCAGCTGGGTAGGTGGCCGAGGCGGAGCCCGTAGGACAGGAACAGGCAATGCCAGAGGCAAGGGGAGAGGCAGGGGAATTGGGAGAGGCAGGCCAGTCTCCAGGAGAACGGGGGAGGCCAGAGGGCCAGAGCGCTCATCGCGTCGACCGGCTGGGAGGGGACAGACAGGTAGAAGCAAGGGTCCACTGGGCTCAGGGAAAGTGGGCGTGAAACTGAAGTCCCGGCCAGGTGTCCGTGGAAGGCCCCCACTGCTCAAGCCAGGAGATGGGGATGGATAGGAAAAGGGACTGCCAGGCACCTGTGGGGAGCTCAGTGACAGGCCGCTGCTGCCCCCCGACAGTGGGGGCTCCCCACTTGGGGTGGCTGGCACTGTCTCTGTACTCTGTGACTTGGCCAGACTGCCACAGAGACCTGGAGTACGCGGAGGCTGGTCCTCGGGGGGAGGTTCCAGAGGAACAGGAGGAGGTTTGGGGAGCTCTGGGGTTTCAGGTTCAGGTGGTGGGCTGGGTGGCCGGAGCAACCGAGGGGGTGGCAATGGTGGCTGTAAGGGCATGGAGAGCATCGGAGGAGGCTCGGGCTCCATTTCCAGATCTTCCTCTGTAGAGAGGTAGGAAAGAACCAGGGCATTGTTATTTGATTCAAACATCTCTCAGAGCCTTAAATTCTTACTCTCCTACTGTGCACTTAACAGACAAGACACTGTTCAGTTAAATTACGCAAGGCTTCTAGGGAACCAGCCCAGTGTCAGCCCTGGAAAGGGCTTCCTGAGTGCTAAGAGGGACAAAGCCAGCCTTCCCCATTGTTAGTATTTTGCAGCTTTGGAACTATGACTATGTTCAATTTTTTTTTTTGGGGGGGGGGGAGGTGGTTCTCTGTAGCTCTGGAGCCTGTCCTAGAACACTCTCAGTAGACCAGGCTGGCCCAGAACTCAGAGATCCACCTGGCTCTAGCTCCTGAGTGCAGGGATTAAAGGTGTGCGCCCCTGCCACCACCCACAGGAACTATGTTCTTGTGGCTAGAGTGCAGTTTAGTGATCAAGTGCTTGGCTGGCATGTGCGAGGTCCTGGGTCTGGACCCCAGCACTGCAGAGGACAGGACACTCACTACCTTGTTCCTATGGCCCAAAATATCCACTTGGTGGCGGAATAAAATTCAAAAGGTCTCATCTTCACTTCTGTATTTGTCAGTCTCCATAGGTTCTCCGGGCATTTATCTCTACCCTCTTGGGATCTAATTTTTCTAGTGCATTTGTTGTAATCTGACCTAAAATACATGTTTTATGAGGACAAACATCTTCATCCATTTGATTTACTGTTGTATTGACAAGGCCTAAAACAGGGATCCAAAGAACCTCCATATTGAGTTACCATTCACAGACCTATGGTCTATACTGGGTAAAATGAGATATATTAAACAAAAGCAATAGCTTGCTCTCCTATACATACATAAAGGTACATGCTAACCACATGCAGCTAAGTTAAGCATTCTGAAATGTTAAAATTAATTAGAATTAGGTAATAGGACTGACTCCCCAGAGGAGATCAGAGCAACATTGTGTCCAGTAGCTCAAGTGCAGAGACCATTTTGACCTGGCAGACACTCCCGAGGCAGGCGGCAGCAAAGAGCTTTTCACATGCTTTGAGCACTCTGTCAAGGTGAGGGATGCAGAACTCACTGTCCCTTCACCTGACCTGGCACTCACAGGCTGCCCTACTCACCTGCCACTAACTGACCATGGGTTCCCACCAAATGTGTGTATGGGAGCATCTCAGGGACAACAGGGACTGTTTGTTTCGGGAGAAGGTTCAAGACAGAGTCTCACTATGTAGTTCTAGATGTCCTGGAACTCGAGAGATCTGTCTGCCTCAGCCTCCTGAGTGCTGGGATTAAAGGCCTGGCAGGAATCTTGTTATTGAATAGTGAGCCCAGCAGTGACCCAGGGGACTCTGTTGAGTCCCTTCCAAAGGACCTGGGCTGGTTCCAGTGGCAAAGACACTACCCAGCTTTCTGCCCCATGCTCTATACCCAACTCCCACCCAGGAGGCTGCAGGGTTACCTGGACCACGTTCAAGGGGTGATGGGGACAGGGCCTCTGTCTCCACGGCAAGGGGCTCTGGAGATAGCAACATGTCCTCTTGCGTGTCTGGGATTGGTTCTTCTGGGGACTCTTTGCCCCCTTCCAGCTCCTGAGCACCCACAGACAAGGGAGGCTCCTCTAGAACAGGAGTCTGCATCTCTGGAACCTCGTCCTCAGTCTCAATGTCCACTTCCTCTTCCATGCCTAAGCACTCGGCTACAGGGCCTCCTGGGTCAAGCGGTACATCTGTCCTCTCCTGCTCAAAGTCCTGGCCACCTGCCAGAGGCATGCTCTCATCAGCCATTGCCACCACCACTGCGGTAGCCATTGCAGTCTCCTTCTTCTCTTCCTCTTCCTCCTCCTCCTCCTCCTCCCCAGGCACAGTCATTTCTTCTTCATCCTCCGAGGATGAAGATGAGGACGACGACTCAGAGCTGGATTCAAACTCAGAAGATCCGGAGCTTTCACTGGATGATGACGACTCAGCTGGGGCCTTTGAGGTGGCAATGCTCTCTATCTCCTCTGGAAGGGGGACACAGGTTGGGATGACTGTTTCACAGCCAGTGGTACCCTGACCACGCCACATATTTCCCCAAAGACCTTGAACAAGATGCCCTCAGACACTCAAGGCAAAATTAACATAAGACGCTTCATTCTGAAGTGAACAATCCTAGCACCGCTCAATATGTTGGTTGTTACCAATGTGACAACCAACACCACCGCCGCTTGACTCCCCCCTGTGCATCGCATCCATCCACTGTCACAGTCAGATGTCACCTGCTTCTGCAACACCCATTTACTTCCTAGTTCCGCCCCCTTTACCAGCCAGCCTTAAGAACCCACTGATCTATGTTCTGGGTCTAAGACTCATCTAGTCTGCCATTTGATGTAGATGGAATCCAACACGAGGTATGTGCTCTAATCAACAAACCTCTCAAAAGCACTAATGTTGGTCCCCGAGTTCAGTGGCTGACATTCCACTGCCCTCGGAGGATGGGCTTGGGGTAGGGGCAAGGCTGCCCCCACCTCCCTGCTTACCTTCTTCAGAGTCTCCATTGTCCTTCTCACTGGCCTCTGACGGGGCTGTGTCTTGATCATCGTTATCAGAATCAATCTGGTCGTCACTATCATCATCATCATCCTCCTGGGGTACAGGGTCAAAGGGACACACAGGTGAGCTAAAGGTTCATGTCTCCCCAGCCCAGCACCCAGGGGCCTCCTTGATCCAGACCTTATCAGAGGTGGATGAAGATGACGGTGAGGATATATGGCTCCTGGGGCCTTCTTCCTCCTCTTCCTCCTCCTCGGCTTCCTCCTCTTCCTCCTCCTCAGTGCTTTCTCGCTCCTCTTCCTTGTCTGAGGCTGAGGATGAGGGTGAGCTGGAGGAAGATCCTGAGGATGAGGATGCTGACGAAGATGAGGATACAGACAAAGACTCCTTCTCATCCTCCTCACCGCCACTGTCCAGCTCCAGTGGCCGCGCCGGCCGGCGCCGCACGCCCACGCCTTTGGGGTCCCGCTTGGCGAGTTCACAGGGGACGTCAGTCATGTCCCGGTCACGCTCCCGTTCCGACTCTGTGAGGATAGTACGAGTCAGAGACAAGATACAGAGATGGGAAGAAGGGGGACAAACAGCCGTCCAGCAGAAGATCACAAACCTTCATCCTCCTCATCTACGGATGTTGAGGGCCGCAGCCGTTTCTGGTCACCAGAGGAGGCTGTATCTGGTGGCTCCTTCCTCTTGACCTTGAAGGAGGGCAGGCGGATGGCACCACGCAGTCCAATGCCAAGGCCTAGGCCCTCGTAGCCCAGGCCCTCACCCTTGCCCCACGACTCCAGCAGACAGGAGGCGATTCGGTCTTTGGGCTTTGGCCTGTCCTCGTCCTTGTGTTCACCCGACTTCACAGGGGTCAGCGAGGCCTAGAATGGAAGAGGAGAAAACAGAACGGTGACCACAATCGGGAATTACTGCCACCCCTGCAGGCAGCCTCGGGTACGCTTTCTTCACACAAGCCTAGTCATACCGCACTCCCTTCCTGGGGTTCCTGAGTCCCTGCACCACTAGAAGCACACTACTTACAGCCCAAGTCTCCATACAAGGGAGGAGGTGGGAATGGGTGCTGTGTGTCCAAGGACAGGTCTGTACCACTGTCACATGGACCACAGTCCACACCCAGTGGACCCTAGCAATATGTTATTTCCCTGTGTCATGTGGGTCTAGCACATTACAAACAGTCCACAGCGTTTCAGTAGCTGACTCAATATACCCATAAGAGAAGGAATAGAGAGTGTTTGGGTTCCCCCGCTTCCGAAATAAACTGGAACCGGATTTTATTTCTTGAGCTAGTGCTTCAAGGTGGGGGAGGGGAGAAGGGGGTGGAGACATGGCTCAATGGTTGGCTGAGAGCATTGGATGCCTTTGCAGAAGCCCTGGGTTCCATTCCCGGCACCCAACCATCTGTAACCCTAATCTCCTGAAGGCACACCCATACACATTAAATAGCACCAACCAGCAGACAAATGATAATGGTGACCGCACCAGGAGTGCTGGGTGTGGCGGCACACTCCGGAGATCCTCACTATTTGATAGATGAAAGCATTTAAAGCCAACTCTGTTAAGCGGCATGTTATAGCAAGTTTTGAGACCAACCTGGCTTACATGAGACCCTATCTCAGAATAAAGTAAGATAAAACAGGAAAGCAGACCCAAGTAACTAACCTTTTGAATTGGTTACAATTTCTTTTAATGGCTAATTTTTATCTTATGTGTATGGGTGCTTTGTCTTCATGTACATCTGGTGCCCATGAAGGCCAGGAAGGAGTCAGATACTTTGGGGTTGGGATTGGATTCACATTTATATTTTGTTCTGATCCATGTAGGTGCTGGGAACTAAATTCTCTCTCCAAGAGCAGCCACTGCTTTTAGCTGTTCAGACATCTTTCTGACCTTGCTTTTGTTTACAGGACAGCATGAAGCTGTGTAGCTAAGGCTGGCCTTAATCTTCTGATTTTTTTTTTAAGATGTATTTATTATGCAGTGTTCTGCCTGCATGTATCCCTGCATGCCAGAAGATTATAAATGGTTGTGAGCCACCATGTGGTAGCTGGGATTTGAACTCAGAACCTCTGGAAGAGCAGTCAATGCTCTTAACTTCTTAGCCATTTCTCGAGCCCTAAACTCCTGATATATTGACCCCTCCCACATGCCAGGATTTAACTAGTATGCTTCACATCTGGCTCAGGCACATCAATAGATTCAGGAATTTATTCAGAACTGAGGGATATAGCCCAGCAGGCAGAGTACTTGTCTAGCCAGCATGAAGCCTTGGGTTCCATTCTCCGCATCTGATAAACTGGGTGTGGTGGGGCATACTTGGAATCCCAACACCCAAAGGTAGAAGCAGGAAAATTCTAAATCTGAAATCACTCTTTATTACACAGGGAATCTGAAGTTAGCGTGGGTTAAGACTCTGGTGGCTTTTTGGTTCTGGTTTGGTGGTTGTTTGTTTTCTGAGACAGGGTCTCTCTATGTAGCCCAAGCTGTCCTGGAATTTGCTATGTAGCCCAGACTGTCCTTGAACTCACAGAGATTCACCTGCCTCTTTGTCTGAGTGCTGAGATTAAAGATATTTACCACCTGGCTTCAATGAGTATTTTATTTAAACCTCAATCAGCCTCAGCTTTAATCAAAACAAGCCTCTCAACAATATTCCTGAGGCCAGGTGAAGTGTTGCACGCCTTTAGAGTCAGGAAGCAGAGGTAGGTGGATCTCTGAGTTGGAGCTAGCCTGAGCTACAGAGCAAGTCCCAGATAGCCAGGGAGACCTTGTCTCAAAAACAATAACAAAGGGCTGGAGAGATGGCTCAGCGATTAAGAGCACTGTCTGCTCTTCCAGAGGACCCGGGTTCGATTCCCAGCACCCACATGGCAGCTAGCAACTGTCTGTAGTTCCAGTTCCAGGCAAACACCAAGGCAAATAAATAAATAAATAAAATTTAAAAAATTAAAAAGAAAAAAAAAAAAAAACGACAAAAAGCAAAAATACAGAACATGTCTGCATAGATGTCCCTTCACCATCCACCCACAGATGGCCACTCAGGGCTCAGAGGATGGTACCTACGGAATGAGCTGTCTTCCAGGGCATGGACACTAAGTTATGGATGACATAGCTTTAGTTAGCTGCGCCTGTTACTCATCCCAGGGGGCCGACACAATTCAAGGGAACTATAAAGAACTCTGTGGCAGGCAGTTCTTTCTGGTTTATTACCCCATAATATGGATGGCCATGACATGATTCATCCAGAACAGCAAAGAGCAAGCTCCTAGTCACAAGAGTTCCCTGAAGTGCAGTGTAGGACAGCACAATGGGCAGGTCTGCTTCCTCTGGGGTGGGGTGAGGAGCAGAGCGGGACGAGAGCCAAGGTTTTTCTTGTAATTATTATTATTTGCTTTTTTAAGACAAGGCTCTCACGATGTAGGCCGAGCTGGCCTCAAACTCACAGAGACCTCCTGCCTCTGCCTCCCCAGTGCTGGGATCAAAGGTGTGTGCCACTACTCACAGCCTAACTAAGAGAATCTCAAAACACTAAGGCAAGTGCCTGTCATTGATTGTAGCTAAAGGAGCATCCTTGAGTCTGAACCATGGGTGAGACTCCACCTCTTAAAAAAAAAAGAGCTCAAGAAAAACTTTCTGATGTAGAAATAAGGCAGTTAAAGATCACTTCCGAGGGTCTAAATAGACAAGCCCTCCAGGAAAAAGGAAAAGTAGATGTTTAAAAAAAAAAAAGTTCCCACAAGGTCAGTCTTTGAGCCAAAGACCTCAGAAAAGAAAGGGGAGCTGAGTCAGGTCCAGGAGGCCTGGGCTAGGGGGGCTACCTGAGCTGGCAGCTGCTGGTCAGGAAGCCACTGAGCTCCTGAAATTCAGCTTGGGCAAATTAGTGCTTTCTTGTCTTCTTTAAACAGAAAGAGTGCCCTAGAGCCAGAGGCCATGCATGGGTCCAGGATACGCAATAAGCCGCTGCTGAACTATTTAAGGGAACCTCATGCCGCCGCCGGGAGCAGAAGCAACCACATGTCCGGCCAAAGGGATGCCTCATCCCCTTCTAGCCGCCATCTCTTGTCCCTTCAGCAAGCTCCCTGTCCATCATCCTGCGTACCTTGGCCATCCGCTCCTTCTTGTCCCACCACTCATCAAAGGCCCGGAAGGCCACCACCTCCACCATCTTGCGGTTGAGATCACGCTTCATGATGGCCTTGAGCTCCTTCAGCACAACCAGCAAGACCCCATCCACTGTGGCCTTGTGTGGATCCTCCTGACGTGGTACGTAGCCCGGGGGTGGCACGGAGGGGTCGAACTTGGGCAGGGGTGGCCAGTGCTGCCCACGACCTGGGCCACTGTTGCTCAGGGAGAACGGACCACGGTAGGGGGGTAAGTTGACGAACTGCAGACCGGCTGAGGCGGCAGCAGCCGCAGCAGCCATGAAAGGTGGGTAGGGGCAAGCACCCTGGCCTGTCATGAGTCGGCTGAGCATCTGTGTTTGCATCTGAAAGGACATGGGCATGCCACCCCACTGGCCACCCAGCACATGGCTCATGTCCACCTGCATCACAGGAAATAGTCCTGGTGGGAAGGGTGGCAGTGGAGGCAGGATGGGTGGGGGTGGGACCCCCGGTGGTGCTGGCAAGGGTGGTGGGGGCACTGTCACTGCAGGATGGGAGGGA
>PVIH01024253.1:10579-23238 GCA_004025045.1 Sigmodon hispidus | reverse complement strand
ACACCTGACTCACTCTTGAGGGAGGGGGGAAAGAACTGGATTTGGCCAGAAGTGGAGTCTGATCTAAGCATTACTGGGTCAGTGGGACCATGGGACTGTCTGCTCCCTGCCCAGGGAGGGGATGGGGAGTTGCAGAGGTAAAAAATGACCAGATGTGTTGGGAGGGGGAAGAGACCTTGAATAAGGATATACAGGGATGAAAAAAAAAAATTCAGAGGGAAAGATGAACACAAAGAGAATATAGGTGTAGCAATCTTATTTGTATTTCTTCCCTTGATAAGCCATGCCTATCATTCTTATCCTCTGTATAGTTATTGTTAACTCTTCCACATTTTAAATTCTTTTTACTGTGGTTTTTTTTTTGATAAATACAAAATAAAGAAGGAAGGAAAAAAAAAAGAAAAATAATGCCATAGAAATACTTCTAAATTTCTGGAGAGTAGAGATGGGATTGCAAGTCATTCTGTTAAAGAAAGTCTACCTAGGCAACAGATTCCAACAACAGAAAAATACTACAGAAGCAAAGATGAATAGGAATGGGGGGATTCTTTTTATTGTTATCTAAAATTCCATGACTTCTTGGCTCCCTCAATCCTGGTTCTTCAAGGCTCAGCTCAAATCACTTACTACTTTGTTCTTTCCTGACTTTCCAAGCAGAAACAACTAATTTATCTTCTGTATTCCACTGCCCTTGGAACAAACTATATTTTTGACTTTGCTCGAAACTCTATTATTAAGTATTCTTAGCTGTCTGTCTCTTGAGATCATAGCAACTCTATCTTATTTATCTCAGCATTTTCAGTTCCTAGAAAACATCCCTGTACTTAATTATTGTTAGAGAAAACTTCCTCCCAAAATTTTGGTAAGTACATTTTGAAAATGCTGTCTTATTTTGAATATTTAAGATTTGAATGACACTCAGTAAGTACATGAGCCATTTATAAAGTGGTAGCAATTATTTATTATTTGATAACAAGATAATATCTGGAGCTTCTGCTAAAACAGCATTCTTCATCAGGATACTATACTAGATGTTAATCCTGTTTTTAATATTAGCTATCATAAAATGTTCAATTGGTAAACTTATATTGACCTGCATACAAAAATTAGCTCTTAAATGTTTGTGTCCAAAATTAAACATTACCTACCTTATCATTGCCAAGATGGAGAGCTATGCATCTTTTTAACTTAACAACTTAAAGTACCTCAACAAGTAGCCCATGAAGATGAGCAGTGTATGAATGTTGAGGACAGGATGCTTTAAAGGAAAAAAATGAAGGCTGAGTATGTTCTGTGTTTTCTTATAGGCTCAGTAATTAAATAAGTGAATGTTTCCTTGAAAAGCATTGTGGATTGGAGGCTACTCTTTCCTAATTAGTGGGGATTCACACTGTCTTCCTGGGAATACCAAGAGAAAGCACATGTATGATGCATGATTGTAGGGTAAAAGGCAAAATCATACTTCATCTAATTCTGAAACAGAAAGTAGAAGTGTATAGGGTTAGTTGATAAATTAAGCTTAATGTAGCTTTGTTTTCTGTATTTTTTATATAAAGCTTGACATAAAGCCATATCCATATGTGATAGGATATTTAGCATCTCCAGGTAGCTGTAAGTCACCAAGAAGCTTGACTTACCAATGTACTTAGATAGTCTTAGTAAATGAATGGTTAGACAATCACAGAATGAAAGGTTTTCAAGAAAAACTGATCATTCCAAGGAAATTCTAAACCTAGTTGGGCAGGCTACATTTCCTTATGTATCCCCATTTTTCTGCATATATAAATCTAAGTGCCCATGAAAGTGGCTGTCTGATCAGAAACTTTTTCCATTTGAATTGCTGTTTATCTCTAGAATAACAATAATAGGAGTTAAGATCCGAAAAATTATACCTGTAACTCTGTCTTATAACAAGTTCATGAATTCAGAGGAAGCAGACCTGTTAGACAGTGTTACTTCACTATATGTTAGCTGTGTGTTGTCAGAGGTTGTTACTTCTGAGACTCAGATGTGACATCTAAAAACTGAGCTAGGCTTGTTGTTATATTATGTTTCTGGCGCAGATTTTTCTGGCCAGGCCCCAATCTGGACCAGCAGTCTCAAAGCTACAAAAAAGAAAAAACAAAAAAACTCCACACATATGCTGTACTAATTTTATGCTGATTGACCTAGGGCCCAGGCATATAATTTGCTAGCTCTTTACTCTTAAACTAACCCATGATTCTTATTTTGTTTAGCCATGTGACTTGATACCTTTTATTTTTTGTTTTTAGCGTGGACAAAAAAAATGAGACTTTAGTCTACAATAAATAAATAAATAAATGAATAAATAAATAAATAAAAGAAACTGCCTATAATTCTTCTAATAGTTAGCATTAAAAAATGAAGTGTGGATACTCCTTAACAGACAGGAATAGAGTTTATCTGTGAAGGGCTCCTCCAGCTGCTACTAAAACAAAAGAACTTGCACAGCCACCCCACCTCTAATTGCATCAGCAGAGAAGAACTCAGGACTTTGAAATCCAGACTTAGACTCTGCCCAGAGGTGAGGTGAGATCAGCAGGCCCCAGTGCCTGAATCCCTGCCTGGAAAAGTTATATTCTAGGACCAGGTTCTATCTGTAGTGCATGTCTCCATTCACTCCTTAGCAGACAGGAATAGAGTTTGTCTGAGAGGGGCTCCTAGAGCTGCATCTAAAAGAGGGGGGATCACATTGTGACCCCAGCCTCAAATACATCAGCAGAGAAGGACTGAGGACTTGATTTTCAGACCTCTGTCCAGAGCAGAGTCAGAGATTGAGCAGATCCCTTGCCCAGAGGTGACAGGAGACACACAAGCCCTCTTGCCACAACTGACCAGGAGCCACCTAATCGTGAACCACTGAAGCCATGGGCAGACACCAGTGCAAAAATATATATAATAGTATAAAGAACAACAAGGTAACTTCAGGAAAAAGTGGTGGTGCTACAACTACAAGACGTGAAGAGAGCAATGGAAAGGAAGCAGAAGGAAACAACATAAAAAATAACTTTATGAAGATCATTGAAGCCCTCAAGGAAGATATGAAGAAATTCCCATAAAGAAATACAAGAAAATACAACCAAAAAATTGGAAGAGATGAACAAATCTTTGAAAGAAAACCAAGAAAAGGTAAACCAAAAGATGAAAGAAACATGCCAAGAACTAAAAACTGAAATAGAAGCAATAAAAATGGCACAAAATGAGGTAAAGATGGAAATAGAAAACCTGAAGAAAAAAGCTGTAACTAGAGATACAAGCATAACCAACAGAATCCAAGAGATGGAAGAGAGAATCTCTGAAGTGGAAGACACAGTAGCTGAAATAGATATATCAGTCAAAGAAAATACTAAAACCAAAAAAGCCATAGCATAAAATGTTCAGGAAATCTGGGACATGATGAAAAGACCTAACTTAAGAATAATAGGAATAGAAGAAGGAGAAGAATACCAGCTCAAAGGCAGAGATAATGTATTCAATAAAATAATAGAAGAAAATTTTCCTAATTTGAAGAAGAGAATGCCTATAAAGATACAAGAACACCAAAAAAGTTAGTATGCCACATAATAATCAAGCCACAAAACATACAGAACAAAGAAAAAATTTTAAGAGCTGCAAAAGAAAAGGGTCAACTTATCTCTAAAGGCAGATCCATCAGAATAACACCTGACTATTCAATGAAAACGATGAAAGCTAGAAGGGCTTGGTCAGAAGTTGTACAGACAATAAAAGAACATGGCTGCCATACTAGAATACTATAACCTGCAAAATTATCAATCACCATAGATGATGTAAACAAGATATTTTGTGACAAAGTCAGCCTGAAATAATACCTATCTACCAATCCAGCATTACATAAAAAATTAGATGGAATACTTCAACCTAAGGACCCCAGATACATCCATGAAGCCACAAAAAATCAATAATCCCACAGAATAGTACCCCAAACAAGGAAATACAAGCAAGTTACCACCAAAACCAGTGGTATGACTCAATCAGTGGTCATTAATACCCCTTAATATCAAAGGACTCAGCTCACCTATAAAAAGACACACACTAACAAGATGGATACAACAACAGAAGCTATCCTTTTGTTGCCTACAAGAAATACACCTCAATCACAGAGACAGACACAGGCTTGGAGTATATTTAACAAATGGTGTTGGCATAACTGATTGATAGTGCATAGAAAAATGCAAATAGATCCAAGCCTGTCACCCTTAACAAAATTCAAATCCAAGTGGATCAAAAACCTCAACATAAACCCAGCCACTCTGAACATGATAGAAAAGAAGTTGGAAAATATGCTTCTATGAATTGCCACAGGTGACCACTTCCTAAATATAATACCAGTGTCACAGACTCTAAGATCAAAAATCAATAAGTGGGATCTCCTGAAACTGAGAAACTTCTGTAAAGCCAAAGACTTTGTCATTAGGACAAAATGACAGTGTACAGAATGGAAAAAGATTTTCATCAATGCTACAAGTGATAGAGGATTGATCTCTAAGATGTATAAAGAACTCAAGAATCTAGAGCCAAAAATTTTGAATAACCCAATCAAAAAGGGGTTCAGATCTAAGAAGGGAATTCTCAGCAGAAGAATTACGAATGGCTGAAAGGCACTTGAAAAAGTGCTCATCATCTTTAGCCATCAGAGTGATGCAAATCAAAACAACTTTTAGATACCATCTGTCAGATTGGCTAAGATAAAAGACACAGATGGCATCCTATGCTGGAGAGGGTGTGGAGCAAGGAGAACACTCCTCCATTGCTTTTGGGAGTGTAAGCTTGTTCAGCCACTCTGGAATGCAGTATGGTGGTTTCTTAGGAAACTGAGAATCAATCTCCCTACGGACCCAGTAATACCACTTCTGGTTGTACACCCTAAAAATGCACAGTTGCACCCCAATGGCATTAGCTCAACTATGTTCATGGCAGCATTATTTGTAATAGCAAGATCCTAGAAACAACCTAGATGCCCCTCAACTGAAGAATGGATAAACAAACTGTGGTACATCTACACAGTGGAGTACTACTCAGCAGTAAGAAAAAATGATATCCTAAAATTTGCATGTAAATGGATGGTTTTGGAGAATATCCTCCTGAGTGAGGTATCACAAACCCAGAAATATAAGAAGGGCATATACTCACTCATTAGTGGACTCTAAACAAAAAAAAAAATAAAGGAAAAAATAAAAAATAAAAGCAAAGCATGCCCAAGCTGAAAACCACAGCCACTGAACAGCTTGGGATCGGAAACCCCTTTCTGACTCCTTGGATCCCACTTCCCTTAGAGGAACACCTGACTCAGTCTTGATGTAGGTGAGAGAAAACTGGATTTGCCAAGAATGGAGGCTATGAACTAAGCACTATTGTGACAGTGGGACTTTGGGACCTTGGGACTGCCTGCTCATAGGGGCGATAGGGAGATGTAGAGAAGAGAGATTGACCTAATGTGGTGGGAGGGGGAAAGGACCTTAAATAAGTACATACAAGGGTAGAAAATGTGACTTCTTTACTCATAACAATTAAAAAAGAAAGAAAGCAGGGCATGTACTCATTTATTAGTGGACTTTTTTTTTATTTAAAAAAGATGTGGTTGAAGAAGGTTTCATTTTGTTTAAGGGGGTGGCCACAGGATGTTTAATTATGTCCCAGTAGATAACTGAACATCATGATTGGGATTTTTTTTGTAAATAGGGAGATCATAAGAGTGTGTATAAAACTGAAAGGACTGATAACTGAGTTTGATGGGGTTCATGATGTAAATTCACCTAATAGTAAAAAAAAAAAAAAATTCTATGTTTAATATATGGGTTCCACTGGCTTTATAACTTTTAAAAGCTTTGTTTATTTTTTAAGTTTTAAGTTTATGGAATTATATGGTAGGCATTTGTCTTAGTTTTTAAAGTTATAGTAGAATTCAGTAGTAAGTCCATGAAAACTTTGCATATGTGAAAAAAAATGAAGTGTGTTGTAAATGGTTCTGACCCTGACTTTCTCGGCCTGGAACAGAGGTTGGGTCTTACTTTCCGCCCTGCTTTGCCTCAAATAATCACACATAGGCAAATATTATTTTTATGCAGATTGACCTAGGGCCCAGGCATATAACTTGCTAGCTCCTTCATCTGAGCTCAAACCATTTTGTTCAGCCATGCAGCTTGGCACCTTTTCTCACAGCAGCATTTCCTCTGTGTCTCCTGGCAGTTTCAGTGACTCTGGAATCTGTGTCTGGCATCTGTCTGTGCTCTGAATGTTCTTAGCCTAGTAGCCCTATCCACACTTCCTGTTTGCATGTGACCAATCAGCTTTTTATTAAATCCATAGGTGGGGCAAATATTTACAACATTACCAACATAATCATACTACAGAAGTGTATTTTAGTTTGTCAACATGTAACAAATAAGGTATCAAAAAGACATTCTTTGTTCTTTTATATTTCAAGTCTTTTAATTCTGGCATTTCCCATTTTTCACTTTGGTCTCGATGAGCTACAGTTAGCTCAAGAATGCATCAAAGCTCATGGCTCCTTTGCAGCCCAGCAGAGCACAAAAAGATGAAGGTCCTTCCGATCTACCATCAATGTTCAGGTGGTGTTTTATTCAGCATCATCTGTGTGTATGACTGTCTATGTCAGGAAAAAGTTTCCTGCTTTCATGGCCTTTCCTCTGACAAAGATCTTTTCTTAGAGCAGCATTTCAGCTTCTTTCCTCTGCTTCTGCTTGTGTCTCAGCTGGCTTGCTCTGGCTTCTCTGCAGCATCTCTGCTCTATTTTTCCTGTTTACACACTTCCTGTCTTCCTCTGGCCATCTAGCTTTTATTAAGCCAGTAGGAGGGACAAATATTTATAATGTACCCACATAATCCCATGACATTCCCTTCCCTTTTTTTCTTTTTAATGCAAGAATAATCCCAAATCTAATATCCTTTATTTTTCCCATTATCTATAACAACTTATAATGAACACTGTATATACAAACACAAATATTCATAGTCCATATTTTGGGAATGTGGGTGTAGTTCTCTAGGGTATAGCATGAATACCCTGCTGAAAAAGGACATTTGCAATCCCATGGTTATCTAAAGAAAAATTTAGGATTGTGGGCAGGTCTTTAGTGGAGTAGTCTCTAAGGCTGAGTAATTTCCACCTGTCTTCTTGAAGTGGTTTTGGATGCAGAGCTCAGAGGAAACTTCAACAGAGGTACTCTAAAATGCTGAATCATCTGGGCTATCCATTTTCATTGGAAAAAATTAAGGGGGTCTTCCTCAATCAAACTTTATTTTCTTTAACCATGAAAAAGTCCACAGGCTCTCATTTTTTTTTGTAGAAATAAAGAGAAAAACTCTTATCCAATGTAGCATATCTTTTGATTTCAATTTTAAAGTCAACTCTTCTACAAAATATATAGGTTGATTAATCCAGGAGGATTTGTAATCAAATGTTCTTTAGCAGCTCTTACTACTTCATTTTCAGTTGAAAAACTTAAAGACAAGACAATAACATGCAGTATCCAGACACTCTTTATAATTTCCATCTTCATGTGGCTTATTTTTTACTCTATTTCTTTTTAAGAACTTTATACTTTTTCTTTTTGCTTTTCTTTCTCAAGCCTATGCTTATATTTTTAACACAATCTAAACCATATAAAGTTTTCTTTTTAAAATCTATCTGTACCATGTATCTTTTATTTCTTATCTTTTTATGTTCATGACCACACTTTTGCTTGGCTAGAGTGGTTGACTCCACTCAGCTTCCTCTATTTATTTTTGTTTCTGACCACTCCTTTAATCTGCCAGAGTGTGGCTAAATATTAAAGGCTTCACTAGGGTGGCTGACTCCACCCAGATCCCTTTATTTCTTTCTGTTTCTGATCACACCCTTAATCTGCCAATGTGTGGCTAAGGATTAAAGACTTGGCTAGGATGGCCAGCTGGTTTTATCCAACTTCTAGTCTAGCTTCATAGAATTTAGTTTTTTAGCTGAGGTACTGGTAGGACCCACAATTACTACTCTGGGGATTGTTAGGCTCTATATAATCACCAAGTAAAGCACTGCTGTTTGCTGCTCATTAACTCCATTTAAGCATTTGGCAGCAGAACTTCTTAAAAGACTCACAAGTGTTTTGCCTATAAGGTTGATTCAGGAAACCTAATTTTAAAAAGCCAATCCTCTGTTTACCTTCAACAAACAGAGCTGATTCAAGAAAATGCTGCTGCTACTGAGAATCAGTCTTATCTCTCTTTCTTTTTTGTCCTGATAAACAAAAATCTTAAATCCACCATATATAGTTCCTTGCTTTCATTGAGGCTCAGGAAGCAGCCTTCTTGAAGCTTAAATTACATGCAGCAAACACACTATTTTGTCATTTGATCCCATATACCACTAAGTCTCTTTACCACGTCCCACTTGAGAGACACTACTGGGAAACTGCTTTTGGCTCTGTTTCTGTGCTCTAGACCATTTTTAAGCTTTCTTTGGCTTAATGTGGGTATATTTTTACCAACGTTGGTGTGTCATTTGTTGTAGTATGTTTTTGGCTGGACATTTCAGCCTGGCCCCAAGATCTGAACCAGTAGTCCCAAAGGTCCAAAGAAATACACATATGCTTATATTAATTTTATGCTGATTGACCTAGGGCTCAGGCATATAACCTGCTAACTTTTTACTCTTAAACTAACCTATGATTCTTATCTTGTTTAGCCATGTGGCTTGGTACCTTTTCTTAAAGCAGCATTACAGTTTCTTTCTATTGCTTCTGCTGGCATCTCATCTAGCTCTCTCTGGTTTCTCTGCAGCATCCCTGTTCTTTCTGTTCTCAGAGTTTTCTTAGTCTGGTAGCCTCTCTTACACTTCCTGTATGTCTCTGGCCAATCAGCTTTTTTTAAACCAGTAAGAGGGAAAATATTTACAATGTACCAACATAGTCCTACTACATGTTGTTATATTTTCTGTACAAGGATGCATAGAATCTAAATCCAGGCCTTGCAGGTGAAGTGTCTTTTCTAACTGGGGTATGAATTGCTTATCCATAATATTGTAGATCACTAGGATGAAAAGCAAGGCCTGCCTGAAGCTTGTCAATGCAGTATGCTGAAAAAGTGGGTTCTACTAATTAACTCAAGATGGCACTCTCCCAAGCCTGACTGCTTTGAAGATTGTAGATATTTCATTTTCATTCTGTTGTGATTAAAAAGGAATGTGATGGGGATGATCAGCGTCACTTCCCATTATAAGCCTGATAATTTGTCTGCTATAATTTCCTAAGCATTTTCTTGGAACACTGTCAGACATTTGTAAAAGAGATCATCTTCCATTTTATACTGTTCCATACTGTGAAGCAATAACTGATTTGTGATAATAATGACTGTGGCGTATATAAACACACATAAATATAAAGCTTGCTAGAGAATGAGCTGTGTTCTTACTTCATTGACAAGTATACTATCAGTTCAGATTTAACAGGATGTATTTAGCAAAAGTTAATCTTATTCACAGAGCATTCAAGGAATGAAAATATAATGAGTATATGTTAGTATACATTTTGTATCAACCGCATGTCCAATCAATGTTTGTTATGAACCTGCTATTCATTGGTATGACTAGAGAGGCAAACCCAGGTGCAGTAGAAGCTTGTGGCTATATTAACATGTTTGCAGAATATTTTCAACTTCTCTCTTGAATTTATTATTTTCATTTACAAATTGCTTATTCACCTAAAAATACATATTTTAAGATATTATTGTCCCTGTTTCCATAGTGATAGTAAAGGCTGGTTAATTGTGTCTTATCAGATACATATATTTTTTTAAAGAAAATGACACATACCAACTTTACCTGAGAACAAAATGTTAGTGAATATTTTTGTCCTTTGAAGGCTGGTAAGTGTGTTCTGGAAACAATACCTTTTATGATTATTTCTATAGTAGATAAAAATCATTTCAGAAGACTGATTATTTTACCATATAACATTTTTATTAATTTTAAATCATATACCTCTATCACATTGTTAGTCCTTCCAGGACCACCCCATCTTGAGACCTCCCCTCACCAAAAGCAGTTCAATTTATGTTATCTATATACCTACTGGAGCATGGTCAAATGCTCTGTGGTTTGCCCCTTAAATAGAAATGAGCCCTTCCTCTCCTACACCCCTGCTAGAAGCCATCTATTGTTAAGAATGACACTTTAAAAGTCTATCAAAATTCTCTTTGATAGCTTTCTGATTAGGCTATCACTTTTTTTTTTTCTTGAGGGAGGTTGGGGTGGAGGTAGAGGTAGTCACAGAAATTGTCCATGTCCCTCTTTCTTAAATGGGCACCTGTAAGTCATCAGTATCACTGCCAAAGTGTCTTGTTTGCTCTATTTGGTCCTCACAAACATGAGTAATGGACTTCCACATGGTTTCTGTCATAAGCATAGACTAGAACAGAGCTACAGTTTCTAGCAGAGCCCCTGATACAGAAAATCCAGCTTGGATTTCCAACATCAAAATGGCTTCAGGCAGCAGGCAGCATAGACTACTCAATATCTTTCTGCTCTTGGCTGCAACACAATCCAGAAATATTAACACTGACTTGTCCACAGTAAGACCATGGACCCAGACATGGTCCTTAACATTATCATGGGGTACAGTGGTCCTTTGAGGAGGTCCAATGTAGAAAGTGTACTTTTTTTTCATCTCTGGCCTCCATCATCATTGCCCAGAGATTGGGTGATCTTGGGGTGGACAGCTTGTTTGAGGGCTGAGATTTTTATCTGCTTAACTTTCAGGATGCTACACACCATCAAAGAAAACAGCAGTAGGCAAAACCAAGATCTTCCACCACCTCAGCCTTCTCTCACACCAGTTACCACTGTCACATTACCAGTTCTGACTCTCTCCACAGTACTCTCTTTTCTCCTCAGAGAACCCTCTGTCGAGGTCCATATCACCCTTGCTCAGGGATGTTTCAAGACAGACCATTTAATGCATATTGTGTTTATTCTTTGAAAGCAAGTAAGTATATAACTCAATGTTATAATGTTTAAAAATCAAAATATATTACTATTGAAATATCGTATTTCTTTTTTTTTAAGATTTTATTTATTTATTATGCATACAGTTTTACAGAAGAGGGTGCCAGACCTCATCATAGATGGTTGTGAGCCACCATGTGGTTTTGCTGGGAATTGAACTCAGGTCCTCTGGAAGAACAGTCAGTGCTCTTAACCGCTGAGCCATCTCTCCAGCCCCGAAATATCGTATTTCTTAACCATAGAAAATTATAAGTATCTTTTAACTACTTTTTATCATTTGATTGAGGAAAAACTGTGGATTAGATTGTTTTATGCAATAGCTGTAAATATAGCCAGTAACAATAGATAGAATATTATAAGTTTAAACATGAAAAATTCAAGTTCAAAGGGCTGGGGAATTTGCTTAATTTTTATAGCCCATTTCCAGAAAGTCTGGAAGCAAATCTATCTGTATATAGAATAATCCAACTAAGTATTTTACTATCTCTAGCAGTTTTTAATATGTATTTAGAGATAATTGCTTGATAAAAGTCTGTGACACATTTTGAAATATTTTTTCAGTATATTACATTAAGGAGATATATCAAATATACAATTTAAGAGAAATAATGGTTACATAATCTAAAACCACAATGTCATCACAGGAAATAAATACTTTAATTACTCTAAATATTTTGAGGAACTATCTAAGCATGATAGCACAAGACAATGTAATATAATGGTAATGTCAGAGCCAAAGATGTTGGGGCAGGAGGATTATGAACTTGAACAGAGTCTAATTTATAGAGTAAGTTCAAGGTTATTTTTAGATATTCAGTTATATCTTTCCTCAAAATATATAGGTATTTCCCCCTAAAGTTGGTTCCTTGAATTATGAGGATCTGCTTCATTCATATTGTAGATTTGAGCATTTTCTGTAGTTGAAACAACTGATCCTTAGATTTCATTGGCAGAGGAATATTAAATTCTTGCTTGTGTTAATGTTGTAAAAGATTTATTTAAAGATGAAATTTTATTGAGTGCATGCAAGCTACACAATGAGGCCATAATGTCCATCTTGTCTGTTACAGCATTTTAAATTGTGTTTCAGATTCATTTTAAAAACAAGTAGAAAGAATTTCAAATTTTCAGAAAATCTTGAACAATAAAACCCACACTTAGCATTTAACAATATCTATTGGTTCTTAAGTTCTTGTGGTCTTTGTTTAAATCTGAAGTGTTTTTGAATAAATTTTGAGAAAATTTATCTTTTACTGTAAATACTTAATGAGATTCATAGATTGACTTAAATTAAAAAGAAATATGTAATTGGTGGATGGAAATGTGACTAAGTAGTAGGGTGCTTGGCTTGCCTATAATACCAAGCCTTGGGTTTGATCCCCAGTACTCCATAAAACTGAGTGTGGGTGAACACACTTGCAATTTTTTTTCTTCTTTATTTATTTTGTATTTATCAAAAAACAGTAAAATGAATTTAAAATGCTGAAAAGTTAACAATAACTATAAAGAAGATAAAAATCATAAGCATGACTTATCAAGGGTGATAATGCAAATAAGATTGCTACACATATATTTACTTTGTGTTCAGCTTTCCCTCTGAATTTTTTTTTCCATCCCTGTA
>PVIH01024253.1:0-5000 GCA_004025045.1 Sigmodon hispidus | reverse complement strand
GTTGTTATCTTCTGCCCTGCTGGCAGGAAATTTGGAAAGTGGAGCGAGGCCCTTAGAGGCATTCCACTTTAACCAGGGTTGTGACTGAATACTTCATGACAGGCCACATTTCCTTTGGGGGTGGAATGTTGAGAACATGGCCAGGGTTCTGCCCCATATCCTCAGGTTGGCATATAAGCCATTGGTAAATTTATGTTTAAGTAGAATTTGCCTATAGGGTACCATGTTTCTACTATCAAATTTTATGTCATTTCAGGGCATTCTATTATATTTCTACTAATATGCAAAATTTTCTCAGCTATAATGTAATATGCAAGTATTGTTATGATGGTGCCCAAGAAAATCAGGTAGATATGGTGTGTCTAGTACAACACATGGTGTAGAAGTTAAGAACTCTGGGGTCTGCTTGTCTGAATTCAGATTTCTGGGTCACCTCTAACTATCTCTGTGACCTGAACTAAGTCATTTTATTCTACATGCCTCATCTACTTTATCTGTCAAGTGATTATGATGATGGAAATTTTCTCAAAGGTAATATTTCCATCATGGAACTATTAAAATCAAGTAAACTGACTAATGTTAAAGTACATAATATGAGTTAAGATGCCAGAAAATGTTATATTTTTTAATGTCAATGGGGCCATACAGTAATCAGAATAAAGTCAGAGGCTTTATGTTTCATGATGTCAGCATGAAGGAAAGGGGGAAGCTGTCTGGGTCACACACTGGGTTTCTAAAGAGTTTATGAGAGCCCACTCATAGTTCTACTTAGACACAGAGGTGTGAAGATGGACAGGACATGTTGGCAACACTCTAAAATGCTACTGTTCTATGACAGTCACTGCTCTTCAAATGCTTGCCTCTTTCAAGCTGTTTTCAAACTTTTGTTTGGTTGTCCTGCCACATGCAACATATTTTTAAAATGTGGTGAAAACCACATTAGATTAGATTTTCTTCTCCCATTCTTTAGTGGCTAGTCCCACCCCCCATCTCTTTAAACTATCTTCATAGGACCAACCCCCCCCCCAGCTTCTACTCTTTGCTGATTCTTAGTTAGTTGATCCATTCACTCAACAAGCTTTTCAAATGTGATGCCGCAGTGATCATGAGGTCTATTAGTGCAACTGTCAAGCTCTGTGGAAAGCCTGGATGTAAATGTGTATCTAGCTTGATCCTTTGAATAATATCTACAGGATAAAGATTATGTCTGTTTGATGGATTAGGCTTGAGATGGGGTATAATATTTTTCATGAATTATACTGTATAAGTTTTGAAACTCAATCCCAAGACTTATCTAAGGCTCAGTGTTGTATTCCTTTCCATGTTATCAGATTTTAAACTAGACTCTGGTAAAACTGACAAAAGGTTTCAATTTGAAGATCAGTAAAGATCAAGGACCAACTATGACACAGTCATGACAAGTGCAAAATATTGTTAATGTATTGTAGAGAATGGCAGGGGCAAGGAAAACAGATGAATGACTGAGGGCTTTCATTTTTCTAGAGTTGATACTCAAATATTTCCTTCCTTGTTCCTCACTCAAGATCTGCTTGATTTCTGTTCTACTTGGCCAGCCCTCAGCTTTCAGATATGAAGAATTAATAGAAGGGCTATAGTGTGCTCGAGTTCCACAATCTAGGAATTTTATGAGCACTTTTAGAGGTGGTATCTTATCAGAGAAGACAGTAAGAATAAAGTCAGAGGTCCTGTGTCACATGATGTCAACATGAAAGAAAGGGGACAGGTTTCTGGGTCACACACTGGGATATATATAAAAAAAGACTGCCTTAAGGACTTATGTAAGTAGATCTGGTATTTATGAAGAATTGTGAAGTTTATGCTGCAAAGTTCTCTAAACATTTATTAAATTAAAGCCTGTGCACTGTATTATTTACAGCATTGGTACTCAGTGTCTATGTTTGTGCATAGGAGGACCCATCCTTAAATATGTATCCCACTCCTAGGAAACCACCCCAGCTCTGATTCTTCAACAGATCAGTTCATCATTGGAGACAGCAGGAAGAAAATTCTCAATAGTTTGTAAAACTGGAGAATTTACTTTTAGAGTTAAAACTGGCAATGTAACCAGAATATCTTTTGGGAAAAAATAAGTTCTTAGTATTTCCTTCTTCTCTGCAGATAATGAATGCAGAAAAGGGGTGGCCTCCCCCCACCATGCTTTAAAAAAATGTTTACCTACCCCTCTGTTTTCCAATCCAAACTGGTATGATAACATTCAAGAGGTCAACATTTGAAATGGTTTTGAAAAAGAAAACCACCCACACTCAAAAAACTATTTTCCTTCCTAGTAAATGTAATTTTAAATTTCAAAGGCAGGATTTAGGTCAGTGGTTTGGGTCATTTTTTATTTTACCCAAACTGGGCCACCCTTCCCTTATTGTGCAATCCAGAGGATTCAGAAAGATGTCAGGTAATAAAAATCCAGCAAAATAAAATAAAATAAAGTAAGAAATAAAAAAGAAAGAAAGTTGGAACACAGTCTGCCCTAAGTTACATGCCCTTAAGTTTTGCTGATTTCAGCAGAATTTGTATATTAGTAATGAAGGGTCCACTGATTTTTATTATCGTTGAAGAAGAGGAGTTTTTTTCTGACTGTAAAGTTGAAAAGCATAATTTATGATTTAGATTCTGGCTGAAAAGAATCAAGGGATGGAAACTTTCCTTCCTGTGGCTTTAGATTCAATGCTACATAAGTGAAGGGATTCAGGTGCACCCATACACAACCAAGTGGCATTTGGGTCCAAACTGACCTTTTAGCTGCTTGAGCATCCAAGACATATGGATGTTTCACAGCATCTGCCAGGGAAGCTTCTTACACCACAGAACAAGATACAGTGAAGAAGGCTGGCTGAACAAGACTGTTTCAATCTGTCAATCTCTGTTATCCTCATAAATCATGTCAGTACAGTGCAAGAGCCAAGGAGACTACTTTTCACTTCATACATAAAGCTTTAGCTTGCTGGTGTTGACATGGACTCTGGACCAGTCACCTTTGATGAATGATGAAACTAGAGAGGAGGGAAGAACATGATATTCTCTGGAAAATCTTTGCCGTTTTCCTCCTTTCGTACCCCCCCCAACATGCTGCACTCACATTAACATTTATATACTTTCCACTGGCTGCATATATTTAAACTTTTTGCTTTCAGATGAATATATTTTTTCATACTAAATGCTTAGGTCTGTTGCTCTTCAACTGACTGTACATTTTAGAGGTGAAATAAGTTCAGATAATTCCAAGTGTTTTGATCACTATTCTGTTTCTGTGAAGAGATACCCTGACTGTGGCAACTTCTATAGAGGAAAGCATTTAATTGGGGCTTGCTTACAGTTTCTGAGGTTTAGTCCATTATCACCATGATGGGGGAAATGGTAGTACAAGGCAGACATGGTGATGGAGAAGTACCTTGATAGTTCCATATCTGGATATGAAGGCAGCAGGAATAGAGAAAGCCACTGGGTCTGGCTTGGGCTTTTGAAACCTCAAATCCCAGTGACACATTTCCTCCAACAAGGCCACACCTACTCTAACAAGATTATTCCTCTTAATCTTCCTCAAGTAGTGCTGTTTCCTGATGACTAAGCATTCAAATGTATGAGTCTCGGTAGTTTTATTCAAACTACCATGCCATGCAATTGACCTCTATATTTTTATTGTCTACAATGCTATTAATTCTATAGTATCTCTGACAAGGTTAATATTAATATTTCTCATAATCATTTCAAACTTCTCTTTATATAACATTTTATTTTGGGAAGTTCATGTGTTTATCAAACACATAAAGTTCAATTCTTGGCAAACAGATTCAATTAGTATTTTATGAATAAATGCATGGTTTCTTCTTTATAGAAGATGATGCATTTGACCTAGAATTAGAGAGACAGTGAGGAAGGGCACAGGTATATAAGTAGGTTACATCATAAGCATGTATGCTGTGTAGAATCCCTATCTCCTACTGGGATGCAAATCAACAAATAGATGGCAAATTTATGAATGGGTTAGTGTTAGTCATTTCACAAACAAAAGATAAAGAAAACTGGAGCTGTAAACAACTAATCAAAAGTGAAAGTTTCTTCAACAGGTATTTACTGAGTTTGTATTAAGCTGGTATGAATTGTCCATAGGAAGGTATCAAATAAGATTTTTTTCCTCTCATTCGTACTCTCTAAAAATATAAAAATATAAATGGTATGACTGTGCAATCTAGGAAATCTGAAACTGACAAAGGCAAGAAGGAGATCCAGGGAAGACTCCACAAGTGACTGAAATACAGGGAAAATATCTTAATATAATAAAGGTGATTTACAAGAAGCCAATGGCCAACGTCAAACTAAAGGGAGAGAAACTGGAAGCAATTCCACTAAAATCAGGAACTAGCAAGATTCTCCTCTTATCTACTGGTTATAGTCCTAGAAGTTTTGGCAAAAGCAGTAAGAGAACAAAAGGAGAATAAGGGGGTACAAACTGGAAAAAAAATGAAACTATTTAATTTGGAGATGATATGATTGTATATGTAAGTGACCCACAAAATTTTACTAGGGAACTTCTACAGCTGATAAACAACTTCAGCAATATAGCAGGACACAGATTAATTTAAAAAAATCAGTAGATCTCTTCTTGTTCCCTTATTGCTTTAGCTAAAACTTCGAGAACTATATTGAATAGATAAGGGGAGAGAGGACATCCTTGTCTAGTTCCTGACTTTAGTGGAATTTCTTTGAGTTTTTCTCCATTAAGTTTGATACTGGCTGTCGGCTTCTTGTAAATCGCCTTAATTAAATTTAGGTATTCTCCCTTTATTCCTGATCTCTCCAAGGCTTTAATCATAAAGGAGTGTTGGATTTTGTCAAAGGCTTTTTCCGCATCTAAGGATATGATCATGTGGTTTTGTTCCTTTAGTTCGTTTATATGATGGATAACATTTACAGTTTTTCGTATGTTGAACCAGCCCTGCATTTCTGGGATGAAGCCTACTTGG
>PVIH01024252.1:0-14540 GCA_004025045.1 Sigmodon hispidus | reverse complement strand
ACTGATCTTTGACAAAGAGGCTCAAAACATTCAATGGAAAAAAGATAGCTTATTTAACAAATGGTGTTGGCATAGCTGGATGGAAATGTGTAGAAAAATGCAAATAGATCCGAGCCTGTCACCTTGCACAAAACTCAAATCCAAGTGGATCAAAGACCTCAACTTAAACCCAGCCACATTGAACTTGATAGAAAAGAAAATGGGAAATACACTTCTACAAATTGGCACAGGCGAACACTTCCTAAATATAACACAAGTGGCACAGATACTAAGACCAACAATCAATAAGTGGGATCTCCTGAAGCTAGGAAGCTTTTGCAAAGCCAAGGACACTGTCAATAGGACAAAACAGCAGCCTACAAAATGGGAAAAGATTTTCACTAACTCTACAAGTGATAGAGGACTAATCTCTAAGATATATAAAGAGCTCAAGAATCTAGAGCCCAAAACCTTGAATAACCCAATCAAAAAAATGGGGCACAGATATAAAACGGGAATTCTCACCAGAGGAACTACGGATGGCTGAAAGACACCTGAAAATGTGCTCTTCATCTTTAGCCAGCAGAGAAATGCAAATTAAAACAACTTTGAGATACCACCTAACACCTGTTAGATTGGCTAAGATAAAAGGCACAGATGACAGCCTATGTTGGAGAGGATGCGGAGCAAGGGGAACACTCCTCCATTGTTGGTAGGAGTGTAAGCTTTTTCAGCCACTTTGGAGTGCAATATGGCGATTTCTCAGAAAATTAAGAATCAATCTCCCCAAGGACCCAGCAATACCACTTCTGGGTGCATACCCTAAAGAAGCACATTCACACTCCAAAGGTATTAGCTCAACTATGTTCATAGCAGCATTATTTGTAATAGCAAGAACCTGGAAACAACCTAGATGTCCCTCAACTGAAGAATGGATTAACAAACTGTGGTACATCCACACAATGGAATACTACTCAGCAGTAAGAAAAGATGATATCCTAAAATTCGCAGGCAAATGGATGGATTTGGAGTTATCCTCCTGAGCGAGGTATCACAATCTCAGAAAGATAAGCAGGGGATGTACTCACTCATTAGTGGTCTCTAAACAAACAAACAAGAAAAAAAAGCCAAGCATGCCCAAGCTTCAAACCACAACCACTGAACAGCTTGGGATAAGAGACACCCTGGCCTGACCCTTTGGATCCCACTCCAACTATAGGAATACCTGACTCACTTTTGAGGGAGGGGGCACAAAACTGGATTTGCCAGGAGTGGAGACTGATCTAAGCATTATTGGGTCAGTGGGACCATAGGACTGTCTGCTCCCTGCCCAGGGAGGGGATGGGGAGTTGCAGAGAAGAAAAAAATGTCCTGATGTGGGGGGAGGGGAAAGGGACCTTGAATAAGGATATACAGGGATGGAAAAAAAATTCAGAGGGAAAGCTGCACACAAAGTAAATGTATGTGTAGCAATCTTATTTGCATTATCACCCTTGATAAGTCATGCTTATGATTTTTATCTTCTTTATAGTTATTGTTAACTTCTCAGCATTTTAAATTCATTTTACTGTTTTTCTTGATAAAAACAAAACAAAAAAAAAAGAAGAAAAGAAAAGCTCTCTCATGTTCCTGGATAGGTAGGATAAACATCGTAAAAATGGCAATTCTACCAAAGGCGAACTACAGATTCAATGCACTGTCCATCAAAATCCCAACACAATATTTTTTGGACCTTGAAACAACAATACTCAATTTCATTTGGAATAACAGGAGAGCCAGGATTGCCAAAGAATTTTACACAACAAAAGAACCTGAGGAGTTATTATCATCCCTGACTTCAAGTTATACTATAGAGCTACAGTAATAAAAACAGCCTCGTACCGGCATAAAAACAGACTTGTGGATCAATGGAATAGAATTGAGGATCCAGATATTAACCCAAAAACCTATGAACACCTGATCTTTGACAAAGAGGCCCAAAATATTCAATGGAAAAAAGATAGTATATTAAACAAATGGTGTTGGCATAGCTGGATGGAAGTGTGTACGAAAATGGAAATTGACTCGAGCCTGTCACCCTGCACAAAACTTAAATCCAAGTGGATCAAAGACCTCAACATAAACCCAGCCACTTGAAACTTGATAGAAAAGAAAGTGGGAAATACACTTTTACGAATTGGCACAGGTGACCACTTCCTAACTATAATACCAGGGGCACAGACACTAAGAACAACAATCAATAAGTGGGGTCTCCTGAAGCTAAGAAGCTTCTCTAAGCCCAGGACACTGTCAATAGGACAGCCTACAGAACGGGAAAAGATTTTCACCAACCCTACAAGTGATAGAGGACTGATCTCTAAGATATAAAAAGAACTCAGGAATCTAGCGCTCAAAACCTTGAATAACCCAATCAAAAAATGGCGTTCAGATCTAAAAAGCGAATTCTCAGCAGAAGAATTACGAATGGCTGAAAGGCACCTAAAAAAGTGCTCATCATCTTTAGCCATCAGAGAAATGCAAATCAAAACAACTTTGAGATACCACCTAACACCTGTTAGATTGGCTAAGAGCTTTTTCAGCCACTTTGGAATGCAGTATGGCGGTTTCTCAGAAAATTGAGAATCAATCTCCCCAAGGACCCAGCAACACTCTTCGGGGTGTATACCCTAAAGATGCACAGTCACACTTCAAAGGCATTAGTTCAACTATGTTCATAGCTGCGTTATTTGTAATAGCAAGAACCTGGAAACAACCTAGATGCCCCTCAACTGAATAATGGATTATCAAACTGTGGTACATCTACACAATGGAGTACTACTCACCAGTAAGAAAAAATGATATCCTAAAATTTGAAGGCAAATGGATGGATTTGGAGTTATCCTCCTGAGCTAGGTATCACAAACTCAGAAAGATAAGTAGGGAATGTACTTACTCATTAGTGGACTCTAAACAAACAAACAAACAAACAAGAAAAAAAGCAAAGCATGGCCAAGCTACAAACCACAAGCACTGAACAGCTTGGGACCAGAAACACCCGGGACTGACTCCTTGGATCCCACTCCCCTTAGAGGAACACCTGACTCAGTCTTGAGGTTGGGGGGGAGAAAACTGGATCTGCCAGGAGTGGAGACTGAGTAAGCAATATTGGGACAGTGAGACCATGGGACTGCCTGCTGCATTTCCAGGGAGGGAATGGGGAGTTGTGGGGAAGAAAGAATGACCTGATGTGGTGGGAGGGGGAAGGGACCTTTATTAAGGATGTACAAGGATAGAAAGCGTGACTTCTTTGTTCATAATAAAAAAACCCAATAGTTTTAGGTCAGCATGTTTAGGCTACTGTCCATATCCATTTAATTAAACACTGATCTAAATGTTTGTAAGTACATGTATTCCCTGTTGACAGTTTGTAAAGTATTTTATCTCTCACAATTTAGATACAACTCATTATGCAGAAGTGTCATAGAGTTTATTTCCTCAATGAGATTTCTACGTGGGTAGAATATATCAGATTATATTGCCTTTTGTATACCAGCTCTAACTTAGAAACCAGCCATGGCATATCTGGATCTACTTGGAAAAGAACAGACTGTGAGGTCTCTGGGGAGCAGCTGCACAATCTCAAAGTATGTTTCTATCTATGCATTAATTTTTCTCCTTTCTACCATTGAACAAGCATAAGGATTTTCTTTAATACTTAATATTCTGCATTGGTTTTTTCTGTTTTCAAAGGCATTATCATTTCAGAAGTAGATTATCATTGTAAATGAAGACAAAGGTGGAATATTGTCATTTCCCTTTCATACATTCCACAGAGCTAGCAGCTATGCTGAAGGAAGACAATAGGGAAGTATGCTTTTATTATAATAATGTAGACAATCAGCTTTGCTTTGCTGAAAGTGCAATTTTAATATTTCATCTATCAAGGTTGTTATGCTAGTGCAGAGACACTTTGTAACAGCAATGCAGAGACACTTTGTAATAGCAATTGCACCTTCCTCTTAGGCTCATTCAAATGGAGGCAGTGCTGTTCTGATTGTGTTAAGAACTTGATTGAACATAGGATAGGGCTCTCATAACATTACAGCTTAATACTTGTTGATGAAACAGTTTACCTAGTACATTGCTTGGAAAAATTTTTCTATCAAGTAATCCTGAATGAGGTATGCTAGAATGAAAAAGAATTTGTGTATCCATTTATATGTGGATATTAGCTGTAGAATAAATGATAAGAAAGCTACAATCTATAGACCCAGAGAGGTTAGGGATAGAGAAGGGGTTGAGGGAGTTACATGCATCTCCTTAGGGAAAAAAATTGAATAGATTTTATAGATGGACTAGAGAGGTGGGAGGTTGATAACTGGAGGATCGGGTCTGGAGAGGGAGAGATGAGTTTGAAGGAGGAAAAGCAGGGAAAAACAGCTAGAATTGATGGGTTTTTGAGGAGTAGTAGAAGCCTAGTTAAATTGAAATGTGCTAAAACCTATGCAGGTGGTTCTAATAAATTCTTCAAGTTATAAGGGAAACAGAGTCCCAAATGGCCATCTCTTTTTACTAAATGGAACTTCCACTACTGAGACTCACATCCATTTGAGCTGTTTGCCATAGAGGTTCCATGGAAATCCACAAACCACTCAGGCCATTTGCCAAGAAAATGGATTGTTCTCTCTCAACTTCCAACAAGGCCTCACATTGCTGAAGACAGCACAACACAACTCCTTGACTATGGAGAGTTCAAGTTAATAGCTACAAACAGCCATTAGTCACTATGTTCTAGTGACTGTGGTACTGAAAGTTTCTCTATAGACTACCAGAAAGAAAAACAAAACCATAAACATCAATCCAGCAGCAAAAACCTTTTAACTATATATGTCCTGTCTGAATACCATGTTTGGGCAATGGTGGTACAAAGCTTATGAGAATAACCAATCAATGTCTGATCTGACTTAAGGTCCACTCCAGGAAATGGACATGGCATTCCTTGATTGACCAAGAACCAGAGACAACATAGCCCAGGAACCTAGAGTAAAAACAAATACTACTGCTCTTAAAAAAAGGAACAATAAAATGACTTCTAATGATATTCTGCTAAACTTACAGGTCAGTGCCTTATTCAGCCATCATCAGAAATGCTTACTTCTACAGCAGATGGAAACAAATACAGAGCTCCAAAGCTAGACAGTATGTAGAGTGTACGAGACATTGGAACACTCAGCACTAAATTAGTTATCTCCATAAAACCTTTCCCTCAGAGCTCCTAGAACCGTGAGGATGAGGAAGAAAAGGAGTATAAAAGCCAGAGGGATTGAAGGACACCAGGAAAATTAAGTCCTATAAATTAACCGAGCAAGCTCCAATGAGTCACAGAGACTGAAAAACAAGCACAGAGCTGAGGCAGGTCTGCACTGACATATATATATACATATATATATTATCAGTATATAATATATATTATGTATTCAATTTAAAATGGACTAAACCTTATTGTAAGATGTAAAAATCTAAAAATGTTAAAGGAAAACAAATGAGGATGCATTTAGAAACTCAAATTTGTGACAATGACTGTAGTAGCTGAGAAAATAATATCAAAATGACATTGGAATTGCAATAAATTAAAAAGTTTCTGGAAAGCAAAAGAAAAATACACACACACACACACACACACTCAGTTTAGTATTTTTATGTGACTCCTGTGTGTATGTGAACAAGTGAGACTTTGATCTTTGTTTCTGCTTTGGGGGCTGTTTTTCTTGTATTGCTTTGCCTTTTCCAGTTTTGATGTGATGGATTTGTTTTATTTTGTTATATGTTATTTTGTCATGTTTTTGTTATCTCTTAGAATCCTGTTTTTATTTCCTACTGAGATACAGAAAGGCTGTGGATCCAAATATAGGGAGTTTGTGGAGTGGAAATGGGAGGGATACAGGGGGGAACTGGAATCAGGATATATTATGAGAACAAAATCTATTTTTATAAGAAAGGGAAAATGCAAAAACAAAAGAACTTTTAGTGCTGTATTAAAATAAGCTTGATAGGTGATTAAAAGTCATACAGATAAACATTTTAAAAATGAGGAAATACAATATAAGTTTTATATTAATATTTTCATTTATTTTACATAGCACCCATAGTTTCTTCTTCCTCCCATCCTCTTGATTCTTCCCCCTTCTCATTTACCTCCCACCTAATTCACTCCTTCTCTATCTCCTTTTATAAAGGAGCAGTCTTCCCATGGAAGTCAACAAAGCATGGCACATGAATTTGAGGTAGGACCTTGTTCCTCCCTATGCATCAGAGTTTGGCAAGGAAATTCAGTATGAGGAATAGGTTTCCAAAAGTAAGCTCAAGCTCCAGGGACAGATTCTGTTCCCACTGCTAGGAGTCCCACAATCAAAGTAAGCTATACTACTGCCACACACATGCAGAGGTTCTAGATCAGTCTCATACAGGCTCCCTAGTTGTCAGTCCAGTGTTCATGAGCTTCCACAAATTCAGGTCAGCGATCTCTGTGGGTTCCCCTATTTATGTCCTTTATTCCCTCTCTTTAATAGGACTCCCTGAGTTCAGCCCAATGAATGACTGTGAATCTCTGAATCAGCTTCCACGAGTTACTGGAAGAAAGTTCTCTGATAACAATTAGGCTAGTCACCAATTTGATTATAGTAGGCAGCCAGTTCCAGCATCATCTCCACTGTTGCTAGGAGTGTTTTTTTGTTAAAAAAAAATAACAAGTTGAATATATTCTGTGAAAATATCTGCAGATGGACACTCAAACAAGGAAATTCTACCTTACAGAAGATGAACACAAACCAATCATATTTTATATGGCTGGATTTATTTCCAAACAGTTTGGCTAATTCATACCCTGAATGTGAGCACTTGTCTTTGTCAGTTATAGCACACACACCAGTCTGGGGGGTGTGAACTGGGGTGAATGACATCTTCTTGTTTATCCTTTATTATTGTCTGGCTCAGAACCTTTTCTCTTAATGCTTGTCCATTACTGATTCCTCTTCAGTCAGCCTTTGCCTATTTTCTGCAATACTATCCTCTTCTTAGTTATTTGGAGAAACTCTTTAAATAGTTAGCTATTACTTATGCATTACTATAGTTATTGGCTGCAAACATCTGTGACAGTTCTGACTTGACGTTTAACTTTGACTGTACTGAGTATTTTGGAAACATCTTATATTTCATAAATAGTTCACTTATCAGTTGGGTCGTTGAGATTTGGGCTTATATACTTTGCCTATAAACTTGATCCCAAGTGAATAAAGGCATGTAACTTATATTTTCTTTGAAAACTGAAAGTTCTGATTTTTATAAAATGATTTGTTGGGGCCTCCAACTGCATAAGCAGAGAAGCACTGAGGACTTTGAAATTCAGACCCCACCAAGAAGTAAGGTGAGCAGGTTCTGGCACCTGATTCCCCACCCGGAAAGTTGCATTCCAGGACCAGGGTCAATCTGCAGAGCCTGATACCAGACTCTCCTTAGCAGACTGGAGATGATATGATTGTATACATAAGTGACCCACAAAATTCTACCAGAGAACTTCTACAGCTTATAAACACCTTCAGCAATGTAGCAGGATACAAGATTAACTCAAAGAAATCAGTAGCCCTTCTATACACTAAAGATAGAAGAGCTGAAAAAGAAATAAGGGAAACATTACCCTTCATTATAGCAGCAAATAGTATTAAATACCTTGGAATAACTATAACCAAAGAAGTAACAGACCTATTTGACAAAAATTTTAAATCACTGAAGAAAGAAATTGAAGAGGATATCAGAAAATGGAAAACTCTCCCATGTTCCTGGATTGGTAGGATCAACATAGTAAAAATGGCAATTCTACCAAAGGCAATCTACAGATTCAATGCACTGCCTATCAAAATCCCAACATAATATTTTACAAAACTTGAAAGAAAAATACTCAGTTTCATTTGGAATAACAGGAAACCCAGGTAACTAAAACAATTTTGTTCAACAAAAGAACCTCAGGAGGCATCACCATCCTTGACTTCAAGTTATACTATAGAGCTACAGTAATAAAAACAGCCTGGTACTGGCATAAAAACAGACTTGTGGATCAATGGAATAGAATTGAGGATCCAGACATTAACCCAAAAGCCTATGAACACCTGATCTTTGACAAAGAGGCCCAAGATATTCAATGAAAAATAGATAATATCTTTAACAAATGGTGTTGGTAGTGTGTAGAAAAATACAAATAGATCCGAGCCTGTCACCCTGCACAAAACTCAAATCCGCATGTATCAAAGACCTCGTCATAAACCCAGCCACTTTGAACTTGGTAGAAAATAAAGTGGGAAATACCCTCCAGCAAATTGGCACAGGTGACCACATTCTAAATATAAAACCAGTGGCACAGGCACTAAGAACAACAATAAGTAGGAACTCTTGAAGCTGTGAAGCTTCTGTAAAGCCAAGGACACTGTCAATAGGACAAAACAATAGCCTACAGAATGGGAAAAGATTTCCACCAACCTTACAACTGATAGAGGATTGATCTCAAAATATAGAACTTAAGAATCTAGAGCCCAAAATCATGAACAACCCAATCAAAAAAATGGGGTTCAGAACTAAAAAGTGAATTCACAGCAGAAGAATTACAAATGGCTGAAAGGCACTTAAAAACGTGCTGAACATCTTTAGCCATCAGAGAAATGCAAATCAAAAGAACTTTGAGATTCCACCTGACACCTGTTAGATTGGCTAAGATAAAAGACACAGATGACAGCCTATGCTGGAGAGGTTCCAGAGCAAGGGGAACTCTCCTCCATTGTTGGTGGGAGTGTAAGCTTTTTCAGCCACTCTGGAATGCAGTATGGCAGTTTCTTAGAAAACTGGGAATCAGTCTCCCCAAGGATCCAGAAATACCACATCTGGGTGTATGCCCTAAATATGTACACTCAAACTCCAAAGGCATTAGCTCAACTATTTTCATAGAACATTATTCATAATAGCAAGAACCTGGAAACAGGTTAGATGCCCCTTAACTGAAAAATGGATTAACAAACTGTGGTACATCTATACAATGGAGTACTACTCAGCAGTAAGAAAAAATGATATCCTAAAATTTGAATGCTAATGGATGGATTTGGAGAATATACTCCTGAGTGAGGTATCTGAAACCCAGAAAGATAGCAGGGATGTACTCACTAATTAGTGAACTCTAAACAAAAAAGCAAAAAACAAAGCATATCCCAGCTGCATACCACAACCACTGAACAGCTTGGGATCTGAAACACCTTGGAGTAACACTTTGAATGCCACTCCCTCTAGAGGAACACCTGACTCAGTCTTGATGTTGGGGTGAGGAACCTGGATCTGCCAGAATTGAGGCTGAACTGAGCAATATTTGGACCTTGGGACCTCCTGTCCATGCTGGGGAGGAGATGTGGAGATGTGGAGAAGAGAGAGTGACTGGAGGTCCTGGGAGGTGGAAGGGAGCTTGAATAAGGATATTCAGGGATAGAATATGTGACTTTATTCATAATAAAAATTTAAAAAATTGAAAAAATGATTTGTTTGTAGTATGATTATGTTATTGTTTATTGCTATTTGAGTCACAAAGATAAATTACCAGCTATCTCAGAATTGACTTTCATGTAATCATGAAAGTATGGTAGATGTCCAAATCCAGTGCTGCTATAAAAGGGCACATATAAAACATCATTTATTCCTTTATTCTGCTTGATTCCTGAATGTATAGGCCTTAAATTTATGCCAGGTTGCACGGGAGCATTAAGTATATCTTAAGATGTTAGGAAGAATTATTACATTTTCCCCTTCTTTGTAAACACACTATTTACTCATTTTGCTCTTTTTACACATCAATCCCCATAAAATTTCTCTTGGTATCTTACCCATGTGCATTGGCTATATAGCTATATAGACCATCTTGGAGGGAGCCAATATATTCAATGTCTACTACATTGTAACTACCATACAGCAGTTTCTTTCTTTCTTTCTTTCTTTCTTTCTTTCTTTCTTTCTTTCTTTCTTTCTTTTCTTCCTTCTTTTCTTTCTTTTTTGGTCATTCTTTTGGATTCCTGAGAGTTTCTCTGGCACCAGATTTTCCCTCAAAATACCCACATCAAGACGTCTCTTTCATTAATCTCCATCTCCATTCTGCTCTCATCTTACCCAACACACTCCTCATGTTCCCACCTTCAGTCCCCCAGTTTTCCCAGAATATCTCTTCTCTTTACTCTTCCCAGAGAAATCTATGCATCCCTCTTTGGGGTCTCCTTGTTACCTAGCCCTTCTGGAACTGTGGATTGTAGCCTGGTTGTCCTTTACTTTATAGCTAATACCACTTATGAGTGTTTACATACCATGTTTGTCTTTCTAGATCTGGGTTACTTTACTGAGAATATTTTTTTCTAGTTCCGTCCATTTGCGTACAAATTTCATGAGATCACTGTTGTCCCCCACCCTTGTCAAGTAACACTCCATTGTGTAAATGAACCATATTTTCTTTATCCATTCCCTGGTAGAGGGGCATCTAGGTTGTTTCCAGGTTCAGGCTGTTACAAATAATGCTGCAGTGAACATAGTTGAGCAAGATTCCTTGTGGTATGATTGATTTTTCTTTGATTTTATATACTCAGGTTTGTTATAGTTGGGTCTTGAGGTAGAGTGATTCTCAATTTTATGAGAAACTGCGATTTTGATTTTCAAAGTGGCTGTACAAGTTTCAACTCCCACCAGCAGTGGAAGAGTGTTCTTCATGCTCAGCTGTATCAGAGACCTTAACATAAATCCAGGTACACTGAATCTGATAGAAGAAAAAGTGGGAAGTAGCCTTGAATTCATAGGCACAGGAGATAACTTTCAGAATATACTAATAGCACAAACACTTAATAAATGGGACTTCCTGAAATTGAGAAGCTTTTGTGGGGCAAAGGGCACTGTCAATAAAACAAAAATGGCAGCTTACAGACTAGGAAAAGATCTTTACCACCTCACATCTGACAGAGGGTTGATTCCCAGAACATGTAAAGAAATCAAGAAAATAAACACTAAAATACTAAATAATCTAATTAAAAATGGGGTACAAATTTAGATAGTGAATCCACAACAGAAGAATCTCAAATAGCCTAGACACAATTAGAGAATAGTCTATATTCATAGCCATCAGGAAAATGCAAATCAAAATGTCTCTGAGATACCATCTAAGAGCTTTCAGATGGCTAAGATAAAAAACACTAATGATGGCCTATTTTGGGGAGGATGTGCATACTCATTTTTATGCATAATTTAAAAATACAAAATGCTATTTAGGAGATTGCACTGTCTTTAATTTTTTTCAACACTGTCAGGGATTACTCACATTTTTCATGTGTAACACAATATGTGAAATAATTATTAAAATGATTTTCAACATTTAGAGTTCAAAAGAAAATTCTATTGTGCCACAAGTCCTACTTATGTATTCTCTTTCACAGATTCAGAAATTTTGACATTTGGTTTTATGAGTTCTTGACATATTCTATGTGTTAATCTTCATTCAGTTTTATTGCCTGCAAAGAATTTCTTTATAGACGGTCTCTTCATGTGCATATATTTCCCTTTGTTCTTCGGAAAATATTTAGTTCCATGTAACCTAGTGTGAGTCTTGGTATTATTTCTGAGCTATTAGCATGATATTCATAAATTTGAGTATCTGAAAGCATTGTCATTTATGCTCTTTTAACATTTTCAGATTTTCTCATTTTACATTAAGGTTAAATTCATTTTGGAGTGATTCTGTAGAGAGGAAAAAATATAGATCATTCACAAATACTTGTCCAGTTTTTCTCCATCATTTGTTGAAGAAGATACATTTTTTCAATGTACAATTTTAGTACTTTTCACAAAATTTGGGGGTTATAGCTGCTCTATAAATTGAAATAAGACATTAGATTAGTGATCACTAAAAGTGAAGGAAAGAGAACTGGATGGGAATGTAAATTCTGTTGTTATTAATATCTGTGCAGGTGCTGGAACTGACTGTCTTTATGGAGTCCCTCACCTAGGCATAGATACCAGGCCTGTTTCTATGTCATTCTTCAAATGGGCATAGGTGCTGTCTCTCTGAAGTACATCGCAGTCTAGTTCATCACAGAGTCTCAACTGGCATGATATTGCTTGACTGAATTTTTTCTCCTCTAGAGTTATTTTGTTGTGTGGTACTCAGAGTATAGTTCAATGATGTTTTCTCTGTGTTCCCAGAATAGTCTTTGCAGGGAGGAAAATTTGCTTTCAGGACTTCCTAGCTGCAGACTCAGATGAAATCTTTTTAAAAATTGCTCCTTTTCACTATTCCCAAGGATAACAGTGATTTTCCTTGAATCCCTGATTCTCTGCATGGATAGCTACTAAATGTAGCTTGTAGCTCCCACCCCTCTCCTCTTATGATCATCCTATTACTAAAAGCAGAAAGTTAACCGGGGCTTCTTCCTCATCTTAAATTGTGTTTCTGACTCTTTGTGATTGTACTTGCTGGCACTGGACACATAGAACTTTTCAACTGGGGCTGAACATATCAGAATGAACTCTAGACTTTATCTCCCTGGAGTTCTTATTTTTCAAATTTTCTTTTTATCTTTGTTTCTGAAACTACTGTGTTTTCCTTTAAGACACCTCACTGGATATCTGCTCTCCAATTCTTTCTGGATTATTCCCTGTTGATTTCAGCAACTCCAACATGGGTATCTTATTTCTATTTTTTACTTTATGATTTATTTGTAAAAGTAAGGCATTAACTTTTAGACTTAGAAAAATAAATTCCAAGTGTTAGTTCATAGCAACAATTGTATTATTAGAAATCCACTGTTTTCTAAAAAGTGAGTCTACAGCAACATCTTTCTTGGACAGAAGCACAAAAAGTTTTTAATCTTAGATACCACATTCTATGTGATTTCACATTGGTTCCAGGCTCCTTGTTAGGACTGAAATTCCTCTCCCCACAGGGATTTCTGCTGGCAAGCTAACTGTTTACATTCGTTCAGCCATAATCAGATTTTCTAACAATTATGGGCAGCTGAACAAAGAGCGGCTAAAAGCTCTGAATTTAATTTTGAAAATACCACACAATTGAGTTATTTTCTAGCAAATTCCAAAGTAATCATAATTATATTTGATCTTTTATTCTCCCAGCTGAATTCTTAAAAGCCAGGTGAGTAGACAATATTTTTTTCTGTGTTCTTATGAAGAAATTTTCCACATCATATCATAAATCTATAAAATATTATTCATAGATTAAACTGTAATTCATTTTGCTGACTATATAGATTTTAAATACAATTTTGCATCTGTGTTGAAATTAAATATCAGTGGAATTGCTAGTACTTCACATTAATTATTGTTATTCTAATAAAATTATATTGTAGAAACCATAAAAATAAACTCAATACTGAAATAATTGACAGCAAATTATGATATAGTAAGATCACTATTAAACTTAATCTAGAAAATATATAATTATAATAGTATAACTATTATTATCTTCATCATTATGAGCAATTAACTCACATCCTTGAGATGAAGTACCTATTTTAGAAAAAAGCAGCACCCTTGGGCCAGTGCTGTCTGCAGAGTCCCAGCACACTCTGGAGCAGGGGTGGATAATCACTCCCGGTCACCATACCCACAGCTCCGGCTGAGGGAGTTTTCATGGCTACCCACTGCCACCTCGAACTGAGCTTGACAACAACTGCAGGGGTCTCGGAAGGACAGATTCAGACCCCGCCCAGAGGTGAGGAGGCGTCACCAGGCCCAAGCGACTATATCCCAGCCTGGGAGGGAGAGTTAAGCTCCCATAGCTTCTGTTTCCGCTCCCAGACCAGTGCTGTCTGCAGAGTCCCAGCACACTCTGGAGCAGGGGCAGATAACCGCTCCCGGTCACCATACCCACAGCACCAGCTGAGGGAGTTTTCACGGCTACCCACCACCACCTCGAACTGAGCGTGCCAAAAACTGCAGGGGTCTCTGAAGGACAGACTCAGACCCTGACCAGAGAGGTGACAGGAGGCACACAAACCCGAGTGCCACAACTGACCAGGACCATTCTAATCGTGAACCACTGAAGCCATGGGCAAAAGTCAGTGCAAGAAATTACATAATAATACAAAGGACAACATGGTAACTCCAGAAGAGAGTGGCGATCTTACAAATACAAAATCTGAACTGAGCAATGAAGAAGAAACAGAAGGAAGCAACACCAAAAATTACTTTTCGATGATCATCGAAGCTCTAAAATAAGATATGAAAAAAAGCCTTAAAGAAATAGAAGAAAATACAAACAAAAAACTGGAAGAGATGAACAAATCTATAAAAGAAACATGCCATTAACTAAAAGCTGAAATAAAAGCTGAAATAGAAGCAATAAAAAAGGCACAAAATGAGGCAAAGATAGAAATAGAAAACCTGAAGAAAAAAGGTGGAACCACAGATACAAGCATAACAAACAGAGTTCAAGAGATGGAAGATAGAATCTCTGAAGTGGAAGACTCAGTAGCTCAATTAGATATATCAGTCAAAGAAAATAGTAA
>PVIH01024251.1:0-23143 GCA_004025045.1 Sigmodon hispidus | reverse complement strand
GCTCTTGCTTTCAGGTTGCTGCCTTGATTTCCTGTCCTAACTTTCTCAGTGGAAGTTTGAGCTGAAATAAAACCTTCCCTCTAAAAAAAATGGAACCTTAAAGACAATTCTTTATCTTTCAGAATTGTTGAAAAATTGGGTATCTGGGTACTCAGCAGTATGGTTTCCTCTGTGTCACTGAATAATAAAAAGAAAATTATTGATTACTCAAGTGCTTTGGTAATGAAAAAAAAAAAAACCAGATGCACTACTGGTTTACTGCCCACCCAAAGAAAAGGTTTTAATAAGTTCTTAACTTGCATCTCTTTGTACTTACTTCCTGAGCCATTACTGTAATTTATCTCAAGGAATAGGATACATGAATAATTACCTCATTCTTATATAAAATTCAATAAAGACAAATATCTAAAGGATAAAAAAAAAAAGAAGTGAATGGAGAATCAGAGGACAGACAGGTAGAAGGAGGGTGGAGTTAGTCGCCATCCGACCCCCGAGAAGAACAGACATGTAAGAGATACAGGTGAGCCACAGGCTGTGGTACGTGGCAGACAGATGAATAGAAATGGGTTGAATTAAGATGAAAGAGCTAGCTAGTAATGTGCTTGAGACATGGGCCAAACAGTATGAAGTTAATATAAGTGTCTGATTCATTTCTTTGGGGGGGACAAAAGCCGCTGTGGGCCAGGTCCAAACCTCCGGCCCCAAATGGGCTCTGGGAAATCTTTTACAACAGCCTTCTCCAAGAAAGATCACATTAACTAGTTATCCAACACCAAATATCCTTGAAAACATAGATAAGGTAACATTATACAGAATGAGTAGATTTTATTTATGTATTTAGTAATGTACATCTATTTACATATACATAGGAAAAAGAGAGGCCATGAATTTGAAAAAGAGCAAAGAGAGAGGAAAGAGAAGGGAGGGTGATATAGTTATATTATAATCTCAAAAATAAAATAAATAATTAGAATAAAAACACAAAGTCAAACAAAAGGAACTGATAGCTACATACCAAAATGGTATAACAATAAGAGGACAGTGAAAAACCTTGAAAGAGGTGTTAAACTGTAAGATCAGTTTCTTTCAGAGAAACAGTGGATGCTGGGACCAATAAACATTAACAGTAATCAACACTTATTTTGGTAGAGTATCAGATTTCTACCACTACAACAGCTTTATACTTGCGATAAATGAAGGTTTTTTAATTCTCAAGGAGTGAACAGAGATTTGTACAGCAAACTTAGATGCTATTAGCAAAGTTACCACTGCTCTTACCACTGTAGAAACAGCAGCCTACGCTTTAGAAACAACATGGAATTTGCTTTGAAAGCTTTGAGGGAACCATTGTATTTTGATGGCATTTTCCATAAACCTCAGAAAAGATTATTGGACACTTCAAAATAAGCATTATTTTCTCAAATGTACATTTTTAAGGAAGGGATCACTCTTGGTTTCTCTAACATATCAAGTCTTAGAGAATAGAATGACTTAAAGTCGCAATTAAAACATTTTAGTTATAATGCATCCTAGCATGGTTTATTGATTAACTGCAAAGACAGCAAAGAGAACTAGATTCTTATACCTTATTTCACCTTCTCTAATATGACCTGCCAGTTCTTCAATAAACTTCTCGCCTTTCATCCAGTAGATCATTGGTCCAGACTCTCCACTGAATCCGAAGAATGCTTTGCAAGGTATATTGAGAGGTTTACCTGAGAAAGAGAGAAAAAAAACCAAAACAATAAATGAGCAAATTTCTTTCTGTTCTTACTGTGAGACAAAGATGGACAGTTAACATATAGGGAGGAATGCTGAGAGGTTTACCTGAGAAAGAGAAAAAACAATAAATGAGCAAATCTCTTTCTGTTCTTACTGCCATACAAGGATGTCAGTTAATATACAAAGGATGTGCCCTATTTTTCAAGAACTGGCATGAAATAATCATGATCCCTAATAATTTTTTGAGAGTATTAAGTATTTTATATGAGGACATTCCTTTAAAAATAAAATTATTTAAGAGAATAAGTTAATTCTTTATAGTTAATAAGACATATCAATAATAGAGTTCACTATTAAGTTCATATAGGCTTTAATTTGTTTCTTCATATTATAATTGATTTTAAGAAAACTAATACAGAACGGTGGTAAAATTTTGGTGTTGACTTGAAAGGATTAAGGCATACTTCAATTGCTGGCCATTATTACTTCCGGTCAACATATATGAGATTTTTCAGAAGAGATTGGCATCAGAAGTGATGGGCTGAGTTGGAACTGTACACCCTGTTGAATGCCGAGGTGGAATTTAAAAGCGAGAGTGTGATTATACATCTTCTCATTTTTCTCTTCTCTCTCCTCTTCTCTGGTATATACAAAGCTGTAAACTTTTGTTGTTAACTTATCAGCATTTTAAATTCATTTTACTGTTTTTCTTGATAAATACAAAATAAATAAAGAAGAAAAAAAGAAAAACAAAACAAAAAACAAACAAACAAACAAAAAAACAAAGCTGTAAACTTGTGTCTGGGTATGGAGGCCAGATATGAATGTCAGGTGTCTTCTCTAATTTTTTGTGCCTTTTCACCTGCTTATCACTAAACTACCAGCACTAGAATTACAAGTGGGTCATGCTGCCATGGCCATAATTTTGCATAGGTAAAGGGGATCTGAACTCGGGTTCTCTGGCTCGTGTAATAAACAGTTTACTCACTTGTCAATCCCCCTAGCCCTGTGAAAGTTAATCTTGCTTATAACTTGAGAGACTAAGAAACTTCTCAGGGATTAGTTATGAATACTTCTACTTATGTTCCCAGTGACATTTCTAAAGAAAACTAGATTATGAGGGCTTTGAAACAATCACTTAAATAAACCCTGTATGAATATGTAATATGATTGTAAATGTGGAGTTTGGTGGAAGGTGGTCAGGCAGTGAAGCCTATTGAACTAACTAGGTTCCCAGCAATAGGTCTTTGAGCCATAGCATCCCTATGGTCCTTTGTGCATTCCCTATTACTCATTTCTTATATGTCAAGAAACTAAGAAGTGCTTCTTTCATGGCAGCCCTCCTGTCACTGTTTTCTGTCCAAGTTCTGCAGGAGTCCAAGTTACCAAAACCTGGATTTTATGAAATCATAAGTCACAAAAATCCTTCCTCCTTAAAAGTTCTTTTGTCCATAATTTTGATCAAAGTGACACAATGGTCACTAATGGGAAACAATCACTACTAGAAAATTCATCTTCTCTCTCCTTGAACCTAAACACTTTGCTTCTCCTGGTTTTGGATACTAGGACTAGAGTGCTCTCACACTTGGATTCAGGGACAGCCATCAACAGACTCAAGACCTCTTGTGTCTTCAACTTCTGCACTGAGAGCTACACCAGAAATTTTCCTGGTTCTAAAATGTTAAGACTTGCTACTATCTTGGTTATTTAGTTTGCAAAAGCTTGCTGTGGTCTGTCTTGATTTCTGTAATCACATGCATTAATCCTCTTAATAAATTATCTATTATCACATCGATTCTGACTCTCTGGAGGATCTTAACTTATAAACTAAAATTAAAATGTTGAATTACAAATATGTTCATAAAATACATCTATAGAAAAAACTCAGTCTTGCCACATTTTCTGTAATCTTTAGATTCCTTTATAATGCTTACATAATTCTAGACAAGATTTTAGGACTGTTATTTATATTTTAATTATAAATTTCTGATAATATATACAACATTTATTATTTTGCTAGAATTGTACATTATTTTTCTTGCAAAGTAAGTATTTGAAGAATGGTATGGAAAATAATGCCATTTGACACATGAATTTCTCAACTTTCAACTACATCATAGTGTCTTAGGGTTTTTATTGCTGCAAAGAAATACTATTACCAAACAGGAAAAGATTTATTCAACTTACACTTTAACATTGCTGTTCATTACTGAAGGAAGTCAGACAGAGACTTAAAAGGGCAAAAGTTGGTGCAGAGACCATGGAGAGATGGTGCTTATTGGCTTGCTACTCATGGCTTGCTCAGCATGCCTTCTAGGACCACCAGCCCAGGGATGGTACCACCCACAATGGATTAGCCTTCCATCCTTAATCACTGATTGAGAAAATGCCTTACTGCTGGTCTCATGGAGGCATTTATTCTCCACAAAGCTTCCATCCTTATTCTGTGCCATAGAATAAGTCTCCATTCTATCTTAAATTTATCCATAACTTTTATATTCTAATAACTATTACTTTCTAAATCCAAATATCTTTCATCGCCACAACTAGAACCTCTTAGGATTGTTTTCAGAAAGGAACAACTAAATAGGAGTTAGAGTCTATATGAAGACACAGTGGAGTACAAGGAACCCATAGACACAGAGAGAGATATTGGGCAGTAAGTTGGGCTTATCCACACAAAGAAATATATTGATAAATATTTATTTTATGATTATATTAACATAACCTTTCTTAAATTTCAGGTCCCAGACCTTTGGATTCTTCTCTAGTTGTCAAATCTGTCAGTGTCAAGAATCTACACAATTTGATTGACACAAATTAGAGACCATGGCTTTGAGTATGTCTTACCTAAAGTTGTAAAAATGAGACAATTGTGCATTAGAGAAGGTATACTGGACTAAAATTCAAAAAACTTGGATCTTATATTTAGATCTGTCATGATCATTGCCCCTGAAATGATGTCCCTAACCTAACTTTATATGAAGTATTTTCTCATGTATGCAATAAGGTTGGAAGATGGTAACAATTTGGATAGCTCAAAGAAGACAACACATATGAAAGTGCTTCATGAACACAAAAACATCAGAATTTAGCTAGTGACTATTACCTTCTGAGACTTGATTTTCCATGAAGAAAAATATGATGAGAAGTTCAACATAGTCTTGAGACAGAGATATTTTCACTTTGACCATGTCAAACTTGTGTTCTTTTATTTATGAACATCTGTGGGACGATATATTTTCAACATTTTCTTGTAAATTTTTCTTGCATTTAGAATATATATGATTCACCTAAAAAGACCCTATGTATTCTAAACCTGAAACCTGAACATGTTTTTCCCTATGCCTCTGCCTTTGATTCAAAAAACAATAAACCGGATGACAGAAAAAAATACATTATGATAAATTTTATTTTTGAGATTCTAACCACTAAAACTGCCAGCATATTCAATTATAGATATAAATATTGGTTATTGCTCTTTTGGGCTATGTTAAAATATATAATATAGCATATTTATATTAAAATGTCTTCAAGTGATTTTTAGTGTGTGAGTGCTTATGCTTAACATGATTCTAACGGAGAAAGACAATTTTTATGGTGTGTAAGAAAGGGGGCTTCCTGGGATGGTCCATCAAAAATAACAGTATCTGCCCTTTCCCTTGACACTACACCCAAAGTACTAGCCATTGAAGCAATTTGTCTTGTAAGTAATTTTTCTCTTCCCATCAGAAAGATTCTTGTTAAATAAACAGAAGAGACAGATATTTCAGAAGTTTATTTTATACAGTGCTAAGTAAATATTCTGAAGCCTTATGTTGATGGCCTTAAACAGTAAAACTGTTTAGCCATCATCTGCCACTTTGAAAGGAGAGTTCCCAAGGGATCTTTTATCAAATGGTTATTTTCAGTATGTGCTAAAGAGTAGGGATTTCCTCTCCCAAGGGACATGGAAGAATCTCTGCATTGACTGGGCAATTAATCTAAAATAGAATCTCTCTAGGTGTCTCTGATACCTGCCTGATGTGTCAAATCCTATCTAGAAGAGGCATCTGTTAGCTACTGTGTTGTTTTATTTCCAGACAGTTTGAAAGTCGTTCTGTAACTGTGTGTCTTATTAGAGATAACCAATTCATATTTGCATCTAAGCAGTCAGAAGATTATCAAAATAAAAAGAACTTTGTCATTTGGCTCTTCAGTGCTAAGTAATAAGGTAGGTGAGGTTCACTTTATTTTATTTTTCTTTCTTTTATGGAAGTGGAATACATCAACTGGATCTGTACTCCTTTGCCTCAGCTTTAGCTTTCTTTCTCAAAGAGCTTTCTGAGAATCAACATTTGGAAGATTTCTTTGAGACCTTGTAAATCTAGCAATCACAACCAGCTTAATTATTTTGACAGTTATTACTTTACCAGATTTCATCTTGAAACAGATGTACTCAAGATAAGGATGGGCTCAGGAGGAATGTCTCTAAATATTTATATCTCATGAGAGCCTAAGTCAAAGATTCTCTTCTCATCTCCTTTTCCCTTTCCATCACCCATCTCCTCCTCTTCCCTCTCTCTCCCTTGCTTTCCCATGCCCCCTCTTCTGGAGATTAAACAATGGCAATTACTCTACTCTTCCTGAGCCCATGAAGCCTGAACTTTCCACAATGTAATTAACGTAAGAAAATTAAAATACAATGAAGTCTGTAATGACTGTAGTGGAGTAGGGTTTGTGTGGTCCTGTGTGCCTGTGGGTGTCTGGGGTGAGTGGGTATTTGTAAATAGGTGGGAAGAAGAGTATAATAGTTGTACATTGATGGAATCCACATCTTATACTTGCAAACTGTTCTGAATAACAAAGGTATCCATCAGTAGCTTACTGATAAATTGTTAACAACTTGTGTCTTAAAAGTAAGTATGTATGTATCACATAAGTTTATTATATACTTTATTGATGATAAAAGGATGGAAATGACAATTTACACATGATAAGAATAAGTGTAGTATTTTGTTGTGAGTATTATGTACTCAACAGATTCTCACAGGACACTTACATTTATTTGTAGAATTATTATTTATAGAATCTGGGCTTGCAATGAAAAAATGGTGAAGTCCAAATATGAGTATTGTTTTATATCTTCTTTGACATTAATGAGAAAGTTGAAAGTAAGACAATTAACGAATTTCAGAACTTCACATATTTTTCAGTGTTATGACTGACTTGCTTTGATGACTTCGATAACAGATTCTATTTTGCATTTCAAATCCATATAATTACATATTAAAGAGCTTTAAAAGATCCTGAGATTGACTTAGCAGATATGAGAGATCTGCCAGCAGGAGTGAAAATACAAAAGGCATTTCATTTTCTTCACATCTTAATATCTTCCTCTACTAGGGTTTCTAAGAATTTTTCAAGGACAACAACTTGTTATTAAATATAAATGCCCCATATCTTAATTGTAATTTTTATATAGACCAAAAGTAATCATCAGTGACCTTTTGTGGTCGCATTTTCCCCACATTCTTTGTTTTTATCTTTAAACACTGTTCATACTCTTAACACCTTTCCAATCACTTCGTTATCCCGATTTCATGGAAGGAGTCTTTTCTTGTTTGTGTTAATGGAAGCAGTCTGGTGGTAGCTAATGTTTTTGTAAGGTTTCTAATTTCATAACTGCATATTCATCCACGCTCAGGAATAGTTTTGGTGAGTATGTTGGGTGCTCAGAACTATAATGGAATCCCATTACAATATTTCCAATGTTGCCTCTTCCTACATCAATGGCTTGAAAAGAGGTTTTTTCTGGCTTTCTTTGATTTCAGGATTTTTCACATATGTGATGTATGAGTCCTAATTTCATACTCATTGTAACTATAGGCTTTTCAGATCCAATGTCTCTTTAATGTGTCTGTGAGTTCTTAGTTCACACTCTAAACTGAATGTAAATTTCTTGAAGCAATGAATTAATTTTTCTAGCATTGTATGTAGCTTACAGACATTTTAGGCAGCACAGGGTGTTTGAGTATCTAGATCTATACTTTTTAAAATATCATGTGCTGAACTCTGAGACTTCTCAGACCCACATCTGGCTGTGATGTCTGCTGGAACTCTTTCCTTTCTCTGGTTTTGAGTTACTCTTTCTGTCCCCAAATGTCACACTTGGCTTATTTGCTTTCAAAGTTCTATGAACACATAAACTGCTGTTTTTAAAGTAGAACTTTTCAGTGGCTACAAGATGTTTGTCTTTAACTTATCAATTAAGTCTGTGTTAAATTGAGTTCTTGTCTGAATATTTACCATAGAAATCTGTAAATTGTGTAACATCAGCTAGAATGATGTTAATTTTATTTATTCCATTCTCAGGAACTTGTTAAACAAAATTTTCTTCTTACTACTACTGTAAGCAGAGATCATCCTTTCTTCTCTGGGATCACACTTTGATTTGACTTTTATGAGATAAGATGAAAAGGTTCGAGGATAGTCATGATGTCAACATAAAAGCTGTTCAATTTCCTGCTGTGCTTTATGTACTTATGTTTGTCCACTTCAAGAGGTCTATTCATTTCCCAAGAAAGTAATACACTATCAGGGCATACATCTCTATGTGCGCTGGTGAGAGTGTCCTGAACTATATGTTGTAATATGATCAGTTAGTGTCAGAACACACAGAGCACAGAAGCATAATACCTTTGGCTGTAAGATATATTTAAGAATTTTTGCTAGTAAAAATGTCACTTTCTATGCATAATCAAGTCTATATTTCTTCAGGGGACATTAATCAAGTCTATTTTTTCTTCAGGGGACATTAAGAGTGGACTTGTAATTTGTAAATGGGGAATGTCTCACTAGAAGTGTCTGATAGTTCACAGCATCTTTCCACTGTATCAAGGAGGCAAATACTGGCTGCATATCTGGTTCTGTTTGAAAATCTGAGCTAGATCTATAATCTAGAAAGTTCAAGGGCCTAGATTCTAGTCCCAGCACAACAGAAAGCCAAACCAATAATAAGTTAAAGTTTATGAAAAGAAAAAGATCTAAAGTTGTTATAAGGAGGTTTTCCTTTGCTGAAATGGAAGGCAACACACAGTCTTATTTTGATTATAAAATTATGTTTCTTTCCATTCCTCTCTGTGTGTATGTACATGCATGTATATATGAGTATGTGCCTGTACACACACACATACCACCACCACCATATCTTATTCCTTTCCTTCACTCTGCCCTTTCATTCCTTATATTAGCTTTTCCTATCAGTCATCCATCAGGTTAAGTACCTACTTAAAATCAAAAGTACACTGGGGAAACCACTTGTGTCTTTACTTACTCTGAGATTCCAGTCTCAAATCAACTGAATGGATTACTAAGGTTTAGAAACAATGCCAGAAAGAAATTAACTGGCTTTCCTGAAGTCAAAGTTTGAACCAGAAGAAAATATTCATTATTTCTATTTCATGTATTCTAGTATGTAGAAGTGTTTAATGAACTAGATATAAAGTTGCCTTCCATTTAATACACATCTAGAAAAGAAAGGAACTTGTACCTTCCACAGTAATCTTATGTAGTCTTCTGCTAAACCTTTTACTTTCTCGAAATTCTTCAAATTTATCTTAGATCCTGAAGTCACCAGGGGATATTTTGAATTATAGTTGATAGTGAGTTGATCGCAAGTAAAAAATGCATTTATTCTACTAATATCCAAAGGGAGATGAAAAGTTACCAGGACAATGAGGAATATAAACTTTTCACGATGGTAAAAACTTCAGAAACATAGTGTTCACTACTCAGGAAACATAATTTCTGGTATAGAAAAGTAAATACTAATATTAATTGACCTGGGAATGAAGAAGACTGAGAAAAATACATTGGTACCTTTGGACAAGAATAATTATTAACCAGAGGAGGAGGGGCTGGAGAGAATGGAAAGTAGACAAAGAGGAGGGGGGAGTTAGGTATAGAGCACATGGTGAGTGCCTTAAGAGCTCTCCCCTCCCCCTCTCCTGTGTGTGTGTTTAAGAAATCATTTGTGAAGATGGCAAAGAACAAGGAAATATTTACTTGCCTATACTATAAGGAAGCAGGATAGCATAAGACTTAAAGTAAGATGAAAAAGAACAGTTTTCACAGTTGTGATGGATTGACTTGGATTTCACAATTGGTTCAGTGTGCTAAGTAGTGTGATGCCTAGTAGAGGATGAAGTGTTTAGAGTTAACAGAAATGTCTTGATTAATAACCAAGCAGCCTCAATTTCAATAAAGTTTCTCTTACTATATCTATTTGTTCTAGGGTGAATGACCAGAACCTCAATTTTAACTACCCACCATGCCATTAATTTTCCTTAGTTTTTTTTTTTTCATTCATCCCCTCAAGGTATAAACCTGTAGTCTCAGTAAATATCCTAGGGCTTTCAGTCATCTCTGCCATCCAAAGGCCTGAAGCAGAGGGCAAGCAGTAGCATAACATGGAATGGGTTGTGGTGTAAGAACACTGAATTTGTGGCTTCAGTCTTCCTATCATGTTGCTGGTTTTGCTTTGTTTTGTTTTATAATTCCACACTCTCAATGAGCTTCAATTGTTTTCTTCTAAAAAGTGATAGGGTCCATTAAGAAATTCTCTAAACTTTCTCCCAAGTCTAACTGTTTCAAATTTTAAGCAATCTTTCTAGAACAATATTTTCCTTCTAGTTCCACCCCTCTAGAAAAAAATACTTACTGATTAGTTGAACAAAAGAATAGAGATGCAAGTTTCGGGGCCTAGGATAGGTCTTAGCTTTAGCTCCACGGTTCCATGGCCATGGTGTTTTGTTTTGTCTGTCTGCTGTTTCTGGACTTAGTTCTCCTATATTCTCTAATCTCTTACTGTTTATTTCATTGTGCGTTTCCTGCCTATGAGCCCTACTTTGCCTTAAACCCTTATTGCTTTCTAGCCTCTGGCTCCTTGATGCTTATATTGGCTCTGATGATCTTGGCTTATGGCCTACTTTCCTTGACCCAGTGCTCTCCATATCTCAGCTTGACAAAAGGATTTGGAAAAGCTCTCTAGGGGGAAATACAAAGTCCTTGGATATTAACTTATTACGTCAGTAAGTCGAACTCATTCACAGCAAAATGAGATGTCACGAGAGTTGAGTGAAGCAAATCATATCTGTGTGTGTGTGTGTGTGTGTGTGTGTGTGTGTATGTATTCAAGAGGATTTATAGTTGCAAAACAATTCATTTGGACTGAAATATTAGTTCAAAATTAAATGCATATTATTTTTTATATTGTGTTAAGTGGGGAAAAAAGAAAATCACTTTGCCTGAATTGAGATGAAATGACTTTACATTTTAAAATTTTTTGTATTGACTTAGAAATCTAGAGGAGTAGTATAGCCAGCCTATATAAAATAGCAGTAACACAGAACACTGGGTAACCATTACTTTTTCTAAAAGAAGTTACCTTTGTCATATAAAAATGCTTGATTTTTTTCTTCTCTTTACCCTCTGTATCATCAGAAGTAGTTTTGAGTCCCTTACTGATAAGATCACAATTTCTGGTACTACAAACATCTTGCTAGTCAAATCCTGCTGTACAAGTTTTGTGGAGAAATGCATTAATACTGAACATTTCTCACTGTGTATCTGAGGACTGATTCAGGAATTAGATGGTGTCTGAAGAAAATACCAATGTGTTTTTTCTGGACATGATGGTGTGATCTAAACTGTGGCTATGAAAACCTTCAAAGAATCTTCAAAAATAAAAACAAAATAAAATGTGCTAAGGTTTTAACATAGGTACCATTCACTTTGAAGAATTTTAGTCGCTGTCTGCAGACTATTTTTGAAAAAATGCTTAAAATAATCCCACAAAGATCCTTTGATCCTTCAGAAAATGGAAATATCAAGGCTTAATGTCCAGTTGAGAAAATGAAATATAAAGCTATCAACAGATTACAAATTAGATTTTGGTGACTTTATTGATTTTCTGAAGTTCTGCAATGGTCCTTTTGGACTTTGAATTTCCTCTCACCACAAATACCTCTGGTCTCATTATTCAGTATGATCTGATTTATAGTCTACTTGATTGGCATTACTTCACCTTTTACCAATGCCAACTTAAATCCAGACACCAAGATCTAGCTCAAGTTTCATCTAAACATGAAATGAGCTTCTATCCCTCCTAGTCCACAGTCACCTCTTTCTTTTCTCTAAATTCTGTTGTCAGATGGCCACAGGGAGTTAAAAGCTAAGATGTGCTCTACCTCATAGGACTATTACAATAAGAATAAGCAAAGCGCTTAGTGTGCTCTGTACATTTTAATTCACACAGAAAGCCAATATCAAGGCATCATTATCATCAGTTCACACATGAGATGTAGAGAAAGGTTAAACAATATTTTCAAAATCATAAATATCAAATATTTGATATTTAGAATCAGACAGCTTGTAGGGCAGAAGATCCTAACAACTCTACAGTAGTGCCTTTTAAAAAATACATGTTTTCCCTTCCCAAGTAAATGTTATGTTCTTAAAGGTTAAACCATATCTTATATTTTACATGCATGTGTTTCTTGTGTGTGTACATGTGCATTAGCATATATATGAATGTCAGAGAATAAGTTTCAGAAGCCAGTTATTATATTTATTTCTTTATAGGGATTAGCAAGATATAATCATATTTCAATAGTGTTGCTTGATTTTGAAAAGCATAGCTTACTTTTAAAATTCTAATTCTGTTTATTTCAACTGATTTTATTTTATTGAGTTGAATTTGTTTTGTAAGTTGTAATAAATCCATTTCAGCATAAAGCAAGGTATGACTAGTAGTATGTCAGTGCCATGCAGTTCATTTTTCCTTCTTTCATTCATGCTTTTTAAAAAGTATTTATTTGTTCCATCTTAAATATAAAGCTTATTCTTTGACAATTTCACAAATGAATAAAATATACTCTGATCACACTCACCCTCTACCCTCTCTTTTTCTCATTCCACTACTGATCACCCCTCCTTCTCACAAGTCTTCCTCCCACTTTCATGTCCTTCTGTTTTGTTTTCATTCTTTGACCTACTCATTTTGTTAAAGATTATCCCCTTAAACCCAGGGTGGCAGTTATCCACTGACTCACGGGGAACCACCAGTGGTGATATTACTGAAGACAAAACCCTTTCCTCAGGATCCAGCAGCAGTCAATGGTTCCTCAGGGAAGAGCCAGGCCCCCAAAGCTTTGCTCGTGAGTGAACGTACAGAAGCCCAGTCTTACGCAGTCTCTGTTTCAGCTATTGCAGCAATTGTAAGTACATTATTACAAGGGCTACATCATGTCCAGATGAAAGCATTTCATGACCCTCTTTTCCAATTCACCATTTTGATGAGGAAAGAGGGAGAAAGAAAAAGGAGAAAAAATATACATTATCTGGGTTGTCTTTCCAAAAGTCCTGTCATAGCAGGGTCATAAATGATGTAGGTGTCAGGGGAGAACATAGTCACTGTTTATATGCCTATGTGTTCTATTAAATATATAATATATATCCACACCTGTGCGAATCAGCCATACTACTCTGTTTGGGCAATGCCTACTGGGAGTGACTTCTATGTCTTTTTGCTTGCATTTTAGAGTTTGCCTTGAAATTTTCCATGCATTTGCAATCTTTCTCTCCATATGGATAAAAATTTCAGAAGTCAAAAAAGAGTCCTGTGGATCCAGAAAGAAAGATTGAAAATAATACATTCTATTCATGTAGTAAGTTTAATTGATGATTTCTGTTCTTTGGAAACAGAAGATTATGTAAACTACAGGAGATGGAGTTTTAAATTTAGGTATTAATTATATCACCATATACAAGAAATTATGTTCTCTTTATGCCTCTACTCCAGGGCTTCATAATGGAAAGACATTTTTTACAAGACAATCAGCATCGTTTTCTTAAATAATTCTTTGTACCTTCTATGATGAAAACCACTGTCTAATTTCATAAAATAATGCCCAGTTATTTGAAAACATGAGATGAAGTTTCAAAGGTGTAATTTCACACTCTTCCATGAAGTAGACATTTTCCTTAAAAATTAATGTGCATATTTAGCAAAGTATCTTGAGGAATAGCACAGGTGTTAAGCAATAAGGATTTGTTAACACTGGAAGAACTTCCTAAAATGATGAATCTATCCATTCATTTCCCAAAGTGGCTGTTCAATAATTTTGTTCTTCTTGCATCCAAAGTTCTCCACAGGAATTTGTCTGTCTTGTTCTATCTTCTGGATCTAGTTCTATAGTCTTTATTTCTTCTCTGCTTTTATTTTCCAGCATTTGTATAAACTATAAAGTGTTAATATAAAGTAATGCTTATAAATTTTTCTTATATGGCAACTTACTAGTTATAGCATTACTTGCTTTATCTTTATGAGATACTTACCTTATGAGAAGGTTTCTAGTTTGAATTTTTAAAGGGCTATTCTGTTTTGTTCTAAAAAACATACCACTTCATTTGAATAAACACATAACAAGTACACACTATGTACAAAGTCCTTTCCCAGTTATTCATTAGCTATGCTTAAAAAGCATCACATTCATCTATGCCTCCAAAAAATTTTTGTGTCACTGAGAACTCTTTATAAAAGACAGTCTTATGGTATTGGAGGGGGTACTGCTTTTATTTTCATATATGTGGGCAAGCCTTTAGAACTAGTCACAAGTATCCTTGGGACAGGACCATCCTTTAAACTGCTTCCTATGTCTCATAGTAAGAATGTTGTACAAGTAGAATATCAGGGCTGACATAGTTAGGAAAAAACAATCAGTCTCAGAGCTGATTGTTTCTGTCACACCCTCCCCTCCATTTGACAGGAGCCAAAGGCAACCTCAACATTCTTTCACTCTGGCCCATTCTCCTCACAGCCTTTCATTAACTGTCAGTAGTCAAAAGCTTGATTAAAAGCAAGTTTTCCCCAAACAGTTCTCAAGTTAAACAGACACTCAAAAATGAGTTTCCTTAAATACTCTGCTCAGAAAATGAAGTCTTTTTTTCCTCATGCATTTTGGGCTGGAACCTAGTCTAGGTGAGCATGGATTGGCTCTCTGCCTTATGTTTGTGGCCACCTAATAGAAAGGTATTCAAAATGCCATTACAAAGTGGGCTAAGAAAGCAGCTGTACATGAAGAAATGGGCAAATCTTTTGGAAGAAATATTTCAGTTAAAAATGCCAAATAACCTCTGTAATTAGGAGTCTAGATAGTGACTCAAAAGTCCCAGTGTTACTGGGCTGATGGGAGAGGAGATATTCTAAAGACACTTGTATTCCTCATTTTGGCTATAACATCATTGATAAAACCAGACCCCAAAACATGAATATTTTCCATAGAAATCTCATTGTGAAGGAGGGGAAAACTAAAGCATTGGTTCCAGAGAGAGGAAAAAAATTTCTCCCAGGAAGAGGTTTCCCATAGTTCTGATAACATATGTGTATTTCTAGACTTGTTTAAATTACAACACTGATCCAGAAAAGGCAGAGACAAAAAAAAAAAAAAAACCATTAAAACCCAAACAAACCAACAAAACCAAAACACTGGGAGTTACTTTTTATCTGGTTGGCAAATAAATTAACTCTCCTTCAGCAATTTACTTCATGATTCTGTTAAAATACAGTAGATTTATAAATTTGAGTGCCCTGGTAACACCATTTTTTAAAAAAATTGTATCGAATATCAGAATCATAAACCATGACCTGCATTTAATTTTCAAGAAAGTTAGTCATGGAACTCCCTGAGGCTAAAGGGCATTGATTTCTCTGACATCTTCCGGAATAGCTAGCATGAACTAGAACACTTCTAGTTTACAGACTTTCTAAATGTAATATAAATAATAAGTGAAAGTATGGTTGTTTTAATTTAATCTTATTTACTTTGGTATTTTCTGGCTCACATAACAAAATAATTGCTTTTACTATGATGCTTTCATGTGTATTTCTACATTTATTTATTTATTCATTTTTTAAGACAGGGTCTCACTATCTAGCTATGGCTGTTCTGGAACTCTGTGTATAGCAGGCTGAACTTGAACTCACAGAGATCAGCCTTGGATTGTTGGAACTAAAGGCATGTGCTACTACATTCAAGTGAGCTACTACAGCCAGTTTCATATTTATGGTTTTAATGCAGATGGTGCTCAGGGATCTAGGTTCAATTGTTTTTATTATCACTTTCTGAAGATCTAAAGATAAAGAGTACTACTCATCTATTTTCCTCTGGGGTGCACACTTCTTATCTCCTTATCCCTTTCTCACCTACCAAGGTAGTGTCTTAGACCTTCCTAACTCTATAAAGAATTTGCTTCTTGTATTTCTATGAAGACAGGAGTTGGGTACCAAGTCAAATAGTTTGTTGTACTTAGCAGCGTCTTTTTCTCAACAAGTATTTTCTTAGAACATTTTGTTTCTTCCTTCTTTAATTTATATTTCAAATTTTTCCTTTTAACCACATTGTTTATCTATACAAGTGTACACAAATAATCCCAGATGTTATCTTTTACCTTTAAAAGCTATTCAAGGAAGTTACCTATAGGTATCTATACTAGAAGGGAAAGTGTTCATTGTTTAAGCCTGTGAATTATACCTTGTTTTTGGAGATGTTCTTTTTGTCCTTAAGTATTTTAAATAAGCCAAACATATGTGCTATTAATTTCATTTTTGGTCTGTTACTAATTAAGGAAAGAAAAATAGTATAGCCACTTAGCTGAGACAAGAAAGTAACATATAGCTACTTGCTAAATACTTGTCAATTGTGTTGATTTCTTCTGGCCTATATGTACATATAGACACATATTTACATGTCTTTCACATGTATGTCCACTGTTTATGTATTTTTAATTTTTATTGTTTGAGAATTTCACACATGTATATAATGTGTTTTTGATCAAATCTACTATTCATTCCTTCCTCTACAATTCATCCCCTATCCTCTACCACTTTTCCCTCCTGATTTCATGGGCTATTTTTTTTTTACATATTTTTGATTTGTCTCTATATTTATTGTCTGTCTTTCAAGGTGGTTCCACAGATAGTTGTCTACTTAACTTTATTTTTTATCATCTATCTGTTTATTTCACTTTTCGTTTTCTCCATGAATAAATTATAGCTGTTTCTAGCCTATTCAATTTACACTGCATATGTACACAGTAGAGTGTGAATGTACTTCAGTATTTGTCTCATGTATGATCTATTGCTCAAAGTGATATATCTGATTTGTAAGTACCTCTGCTGATGATCTGAAGATAAGGTACTAGAGAACTTCACAAGAAATTAGTCAGCAGGAAAAATTTTCCTACAGACCTTGCACATATTTGTATAATATAAGCTTAACACTAAAATTTAAAACAAAGATTACTAAGGTTAAAAAAAGGTAGTATAGGCATACTGTTAAGGTGAATATTTAATATTTAAACAGTCTAAAGTATTGATTTTAAGTTCCTTTGTACAACAATTTGCATATAAGCATCTCACTAATTGTTAAATCTCCTCATCTAGTTGTTAAAGATGTACTGGGAATCAAATCAGCCTGTGGGTAGAGCAATTACAAATACTAAAAACTGACAATATCATTGGGTTTATCCATTGTACATAGTGATAAGTTTCCTAAAGACTTTTCCACTCAAGAATATAGAGTAGTTTTACTACTTTTACCCCTATACTCCCATCTTCTACTTCTTTGTCTTGCTAGTCCACTTTGTTCCCTCGAACAAGTTCTTTTCTGCATTTATGTTGTGCGTGTATGTATAATTGCTCCCATGTGTTTATAGAAAATCTAAGATCCTCAAATCTAAATAACCACACAGTATTCATCTTTCTGAGTCTGGAACATCACTTAACATGATGATAATCATTTGTATCCATTTCCTTGCAATGACAGGATTTCATTCTTTTCAGTGGCTGAATAAAACTCCATTGTCTATGTAAGCATATATGCCACATATCCTTTATAATTTTCCTTTGTGATTGATGCCTAGGTTATAATTTGTTACTGTGAACAGTGTAATGATGCACATTGGTATGGACTTAATCTCTGTAAAATACTGGCCAAGAGTCCTTTGATTCTATACTCAAAAAGTAGTATGATTGTGTCACAGATTATTCCTGTTTTTAATCTTTTGATGAAACTTCATACTAATTTCCATAGTGGACAAACTAATGATATTACTACTAGAATTGAGTCCATAGAAAAGTATTTGATTATATTTTTTTCTTACATATTTGAAAAATCTAGCAAAATGTTTTAAGAATCATAAAAATAAGCTCCATGGCAGATTTTACAGTTAATACTATAATTAATGTATTGTAACAGTCTTTGCAAAGCCTAATGGTATCTTTTACTGAGCATGCTTTTGGTACCTCTTCTATGTCATTTGTTGCATATATTTGAAAGAGATATAGTCACAGGCCTTTAAAGTACATTACATGGGGCTGGCTAGATGACTCAGCGAATAAAGGTGATTGTTATCAAGTCTTATGACCTGTGTTTGATCACTGGGATCCACACAGTGGAAACAGAGAATTTCTTCCTCCATGTTGTCTTTTGACCTCCACACAGAAACAATTGCATGTGTGAGGCTGCACAGATAATGAAATAAAGGTAGTTTTAAAAATTAACATTTCATAATTTATTTTTTAGCTATTTACCTCTGTACTGAACTTCATGTGAGATAGTGAGTCATTACACAACGTAGCACACATTTGATTCTCACTAGCATTTCTTTTAGAATGGAGACTAATGGCTGTGGTTAAAGTTGGTGACAGTATTTTTACATGTGCCTTGAATGGAGCTAGAATGGGACTTTGAGATCATCATGTCTCACCTTCTAAGTCTAGATCAAAATAGGAAGGGAAGCAGAGCATTTAAAGTGCCTGTTCTAATAAATGCTAACAGTTGGCAAAGTTTCCAACACACTCCCAGGGCCTTATCTCTAACTTAATGATCTTTCCCATATAGAAGCCACTTCTGGCTTATGTCCAAAAGCCACTACCATAGCCTCCTGATAGAATTTATATTTTTCTTTCTTTGTCGTCATTCCCTTATTTCAATTGGTTCTCTGTGTTTTGGCTAGTTTTGCCTTCTCTAAGCACAGAGATATTCATGGTACATCTCTACTTAAAAATATGGATAGTTTCCAAGATCTAATTATTTAAGTGCTTTGTATGGTGGTGGGGGCTGGGCAGGGGTTTTATCATAGTGGAAACATTTGGTAATATGTGGAGATGTTTCTATGTTGTCTCAGTTGAAGGAGAGTGCATTTTTGGTATCTGTTGGCTGTGCTACTAAGTACCTTACAGTGAACAGAAAGAATTATCCAGCCCCTAATGTCAGTAGTGCTATTTGGGAACTTGTATTTTTTGTTCTCAGCTTTCTTTCAGAACATTATTTCCTAAGACTTTCCCACACTTAGGAAAATTGGACTGCTTCCACATTTTCCCATTCCTCTGATTTGTCTTAACTTGGGATGGTTTTCCTCATCTGTTCACATTCTTCCTCTGTGTTAAAAACTGGACTATATTTGATATCCATAAAAATCTTTGATCCTTACAATCAGATCATCAGTTTCCCTAGAAATTTGCATGTTAGCAGTTTTTTAAAAACTTTATATATTATTTTGGCAAAGTTTGACTGTTGGATTCAGAAACAGTTTTATAAAAACATACACTCTGATTGGAATTCAACATGCTGTAATTTTACCATTTCTAAAATGTGTTTTACTTTGGACATCTCACTGGGTCTCATATTTTTCATCACTGGGATGGGACTAAATCTGCCCACTCCCTACAACTAGTCAGAGGGAAAAGTAGAGTGATCTGAAAGAAAGTGTTTTGTTAAGTGTTACAAGGATATGATAATATGGGAAGTTCTTTTTACTGCAAGAGTTGCTGGCCCTTGAAAAGAAGGAAAAAGACACTGTATTGTTCATGAATAAAATCAGACTGTGGTATATAGCCTGCCCTCATACAAAGTTTACATCTTGTGTCTACCCACATGGTGGAAAGGAAAACGCTCCCTTTTTCTGGAGAGGAAAAAAGCCAGGTGAATGCACCAACCAATTATTCAAAAGAAAAATGGCAGGGGCAACAGGAGATTTGCAGAAGGTTTTTTCAACAGTCAAATACATCCATCTCACAAAGAATATCATAATTTATTTCCAATTTCCTACAGGGGCATTAGTGAACATACTCTTCCTCCCTATCTCAAAACCCCAAGAATGAAAGTAGGTAACCAAAGTTTAGGGATCAAATATAAAGTATACGAGTACAACTAAGGATGAATGCAAATTTGTTTTTAAATAATGCTGGGTCAAATTTGTAGACGTCTTGCATGTTACATTTCCCATAATATGTGGAAACTAAGGCTAGGTAAGAGGCTTTGTAGCTTGTATAACTATACAGATGTTTTACACTAGAGGTCACTCTTGCAATCTAAGAATAAAATCCGGAAAATTAAAAAAAAATACAGTAAAAGAAATCAAAAAAGCAAACAACCATTGTCAACAACACCTGGTTACATATACAGCAAAGATGTGAAAACTAGAGGCACAGGGTTTTCTTTTGTTTGTTTGAAAGCTTTGATGATACTCTTAAAAAGATGAAATGGATTGGTATTTGGATGAACAGCTGAGAGAGAGAGAGAGAGAGAGAGAGAGAGAGAGAGAGAGAGAGAGAGAGAGAGAAAGGGTTAGCAACACTTACTTGCTTTAACTGAAAGTATCTATCTAGGAAGCAGCTGCTCTTCCTTGTCTTGGAACAACAAGCTAAAATTGCATTGAAGTCATCCTCTTGATGAACATTGGGATGACAAATACTTTTTGAAACACTATGCAAGAGGAGTTGAGGGAATCCAATGCAGCATAATAATAAAAATAAAATAACAATTGTGCATGGTTGCTTTAGAAATGATATTATTGTTGTTGTGATGAAAACCGAAATGAGTAAATTTAGAATTTCTGAATGATTTTTTTCTCAAAAATTAGGTACATTTTGCATACACAATAAACTGCTGTGTATTTTATAGTGAAAGATTCAAACTGTACTCCTGCTCTCCCACACTTTTGATCCATCATATAAACCCAGTTGGCTTGCATACTATCTAAAATTCTACTGTAATATCTGCTTCATGTTAATATGTTTTGAGTTGCATCTTATTAAATCCAAAACCTCCTGTGATACAAGGAGCAGTAACCTAAAGTTATACCTGGTTTTCAAACTTGAGTTCATTTTTTATGCTCTTTCCTCATTGAGTCACTTGACAGGGGATCCCAAAAACTGACAGGACATGTAGCCTGGTAGGAAACATTGCCAGGGTTCAAGCACAGAAAGTTCAGTATTGTTAGGAAACCTGGACCCAACTGAAAAGGGAGGGGATGCTGTTAAGGACAACTGGATAATGTTTTTAAATTTTGTTAAGCGTAAGTATGAGGGGGATTAAAATACTCAGTCTTTCATCTTTAAATCAAATCAACATGATCATGAAGTAAGCATTTTTATATTCTCATTGTAAGAAGTAATAAGATGATAAATGCTATTGTTGATAAGATGCGGAGAAGCAAGTCCTAGTTCACTAATAAATCAAAGGGATATTGAAATAGTAAATTTGATCATTCTCACACATCTTCTCTCTTCATGACATGTTAAAAACAAAAATAAATTGAGCTTTGCTATCACAAGCTAGAATGTTGTATTTGTGAGAGCATATTAGGAAAATCTCATCATAAAGCCACTGAGATTTAAGCAGTTTTTAGTAATGTCAAATGCTATTGCCTGGGAAACAGGGACAGCTGTACTAAATGATGTAAATAAAATTATACGATTTGAGTCTTGGAGAATAAGTTAGTCATTTAGAAAGATTTTTTTTAAGATGTACACCTTTGGAGAAAATAAGACCATGTTTACAATTCTGCCTAAATATGAGGAATGGAGTGGCTATACAATTCTATTATTTCTAATAATCCTAGGATCCAAATAGCTCTCTTACTTCAGTTTCACATTTAGCTTCCTGTAAAATTACTATAAGAAACTGGTATTAGCTCTTACTTTTCTCTGAATGTAGTAATGGGTATTAACACAGTGCAGGAAAGACCAATCCCAATCTATCTTATATGCCACTTTTTGGCATTTTTTCTTTTTTAAATATTTATTTTTATTTTATGTGGATTGGTGTTTTGCCTGCATGCATAACTGTGTAGGGGTGTCAGATCTTGGAATTACAGACAGTTGTTAGCTGCCATGTGAATGCTGGGAATTGAACTCAGGTCCTCCGGAAGAACACTCACTGCTCTTAACCACTGAGCCATCTCTCCAGCCCCACATTTTTTTCTTTTAATTCTGAAATTATAATATGATCACATCATTTCCCCCTTTCCTTTTCTCCTTCTAAGTCCTCCTATGTACTGCTCCTACAAAGTATAAAGTGCACACAGGTGCATGTGCACACACACACACACACACACACACACACACACACACACACTGCTGCTGCTGCACTGCTCTGAAAGAAATTCAGTGGCTGCTTGAACATATTCTATGTTGAACGCAAAAAAAAAAAAAAAAATTGATGGCTAAGGATCTTTTCTCCAAAACATGCTATAATTTGAAAACCTGAAAAAAATGTAAGCACTGACCTAGGGAAAATAAAAAGGATCAGCAAATGTATGCCCAGAATGTGTTCACCCAAAATAGATAAAATAAGGGCATGTTAAAAATAAGTAAGCCTTCTCAAGAACTGCATGTCACTCATGCTGGGATCCTTGCAGGTCACACAGAGAGCAGAAATTTATCCAGGCTTTCAAAGGAATTGATCCCATTCTTCATCACACAGAAAGGGAAAAATGCAGCATGAGAAATGATAAATTAAACTGAACCAAAAAATAGAAATTAATTGGAAGGAAATTTCCTGGAATGTACTTCAAAATTGTTTACCCATTTTTAATTATAATATACAAGATAATGACAATGTATTAATGTAACAGCTTATATTATTAGGACATATTTATTATAAAATTAAGAATTAGTTTGTCTGTGATGTTCCTGCTGTGTTCTGAGAACTTTTGTGCAAATGTGCAAAATTGTCAATACTAAGCCTTAATACTACTTCGCTAGAAAACTGAATAAATGAAGTATATCTCTCTAATATTTCAAGTGTAACAGGAATATCATGAGGTTTAGGTTAGAGAATCCATGTATATGGACCAGTTTGAGTTTTGTGAATCCTGAATTTGTACGTTTTGAAGGGTAATATCATTAACAAAAATAATTGAAATATTGAATTATGAAATTATGTGTAAAATTATTTTTTTTCCTTTATTTTGTATTTATTAAAAAAAAACACAGTAAAAAGAATTTAAAATGTGGAAGAGTTAACAATAACTATATAGAGGATAAGAATGATAAGCATGGCTTATCAAGGGTAGACATACAAATAAGATTGCT
>PVIH01024250.1:0-23146 GCA_004025045.1 Sigmodon hispidus | reverse complement strand
TTTTTCCATCCCTGTATATCCTTATTCAAGGTCCCTTCCCCCTCCCACCACATCAGGTCATTTTTTCTTCTCCACAACTCCCCATCCCCTCCCTGGGCAGGGAGCAGACAGTCCTATGGTCCCACTGACCCAATAATGCTTGGATCAGTCTCCACTCCTGGCAAATCCAGTTTTGTCGCCCCTCCCTCAAGAGTGAGTCTGGTGTTCCTATAGTTGGAGTGGGATCCGAAGGGTTAGTCCAGGGTGTTTCTGATCCCAAGTTGTTCAGTGGTCTTGGATTGCAGCTTGGGCATGCTTGACTTTTTTTCTTGTTTGTTTGTTTAGAGACCACTAATGAGTGAGTACATCTGCTGCTTATCTTTCTGAGTTTGTGATACCTTGCTCAGGAGGATATTCTCCAAATCCATCCATTTGCCTGCGAATTTTAGGATATCATTTTTTCTTACTGCTGAGTAGTATCCTTTACATTTTTATTATTTATTTATTTTTTTTAATCCAGATTGTCTATTGGAGAACAGTTTTTAGAATTTTCTCTAAGACCCAGCTATACTTAATTGAATTCTGTGATTTTTCTGCTTTTGAATTCTTTGGTTTATAAGTACTATTATCTCATTATTTCTCTTTTAAATTCACTTTTTTTGTGTGTTTTAGTTTAAGGGGAATCTGAGGTTAATAACACATGGCTGTTGTCATCCTCATTTTTAGTGATGACATTTCTTTCTGAATATTGCTTGCTGATAACTCCTCCTTTTTTATTGTTATACTTTATTTTGTTTTTATTTATTAATAGGTAATTTAGTGATGAAATATTTAATTTTTTCAGCATTTCCAAGATTTTCCAAGGATCTGTCTGGGTTCTCTTTGATAGTTAAATAACATTACTTCCATGATTGAAATTTTTTGGAATTTTTCCATTTTACTGTATTTATTTATTTAAAAATAATTGTGTATATTCGTGGCATGGATTTTTCATTTTTTGGAATTGCTAAATCAAGATAATTATTATTTGTATTATATTACCAGTGTACACACATACATAGGTTGTGCTTGTGTGTGGTCTATCTTGGTGAACAGACTCTGAATGTTAAGAAGCATATAGTCTGGTTTTATGTAGAGTCTGGTCATGTTGTTCTGTGATACTCAAATGCAATGTACAGTTGATCATTTTTTGCCTACTTGTCTCTATTAAGTAGAAAAGATGACAGAAACCTGTAACCATAATTATTCATTTGCTTATGCTTCCTTGTACTTCTGTAAGATTTTTTTCATGTTTCTTACAACTTCCATAATAGACACATAAATTTTGGCACTGTCATAATTATTTGGCTTATTTATTATTATAAATGATCATTTTTATGATTACCGATATCCTTTTTTTCCTAAAATATGCCAAATTCATAACATTTAGCATCCTTAGTTACTATTTTAATCATATAACTTTTCCATCTCTTTGTCTTTTGTCTACTTGGGGCTTTGTATTTAAGGTATGTTTCTTATGCAGGCATCATGTTGCTCTTTTATCCAATGGGACTTAATTTGGTTTGATTGTTTTGTTTTTGAGAAAAGGTCTCCTATGTAGCCCTGGCTGTCCTGGAACTTAATCTGTAGACCAGGATGGCCTTCAATTTGCAGAGGCTAGTTTGCCTCTGCTTCTCCAGTACTGGGATAGAAAGTATGTGCCACCTTATCTGAGTAGTTCCTTTTTACATCTTAAGCTGTTTACATTTACTATTATTGTCAATATGGTTAGTTTTGATTCTTTTGTTTGGTGTATTTCCAGTTGCCCCCCCTCTTTTGTTCTTTACAAAGCAAATAGGCAAAAGGCCAGTATGACAAAAAAATGGGAAGAGAATGGAAAATGACACAAAAACTCCACAAAAATACCAATGATTTTATATTCTTGTTGCTCCTGGGCATGGGGCCTGCCCCAAAGTGTTGTTGGTATACCCAGTAGTACTAAGTTGGAGAAAACTGAATTTTTCTTTGCCAGTGAGTATCAATAGTTGAAAGCTTCATGGTTGGGGTGGGACCCTTTGTCCACATCCCCTCTCAGTGCTGGGACCCTGTCTTGCTTGAACCTGTGCAGGTTGTTCATGTGTTTCCATGTTCTGTGTGAATTTACATGTGTCTGGAAGAGTCATCCATCATCTCTGGTTCTTTCTATCTTTCCTCCTTCTTCACATACATTCCTGAGCCTTAATGGGAAGGGCTTCATGACACTATCCAATTTAGGAATGAGTTCTCTAAAATCTCTTTATCTTCATACTGTCCAATTGTGGGTCTTTATGTTGATTCCCATCTATTGCAAAAAGAAGCTCATTTGAAGAGTGTTGATCTATGATTATAGCAGTATGTCATAGTATCAGGATTTCCCCTAGGCCTATCATTTATCTAGTCCTAGGTTTTTGCTTCTTTAGTGTCAGGGATGGATTTCATCTCATGAAGTACACATTATATCTAGTGGATGGTTGGTCACTCCCATAACATTTGTACCACTATTTCAGCAGTCTATCTCACAAATAGGTCACTGTTGTAGGTCACAGGGTTTGTATCTGAGTAATATTGATAATTACATTTTCACTAGTGTGCAGAGTATCTTCTGATGTTTTAGAGATTCCATGGTACCCTCTATGCCAATGACTCAACAAGATACAGCCCATTCCTGGTACTGGAGGTTTTTCCTTGGTTTCTTAAACTGTCTAGTTGCTGTCCATATATCCATATATGGTTGTGTGTATATATGTATATATACACACATATATATATATGAAATAAATCTAGATGAGTCACCAAATGATAGGGAAGACAATGCCCAACTTACCTGCCACATTTTAAAAATTGGCTCATTACTCTAATTTGTTGTGGAAGCTAAAAAACCAGGGATTGTTATCTTGCTGATTTTTCATAAGTTATTGGCATAGTAACTGATTCATAGAAGGAGTTAGTAAGTAATAAACCCATAGTTCCCTTCTTTATGCCTTTAGAGAAGTATTTCCATAACCACTAGGTCCTGTGAATGTGAGAGCAGAATGTGTTTATGCCTACTGGTGACAATTACAGGAGAGGGCTTATAATATTTTTATTACTTTATTTGTTCTTCCACTAGATTTTGAGTGTCTGTGGGTTTTAGGCTTTGTCTGATCTTTGGGTTTTCATATATTTACCTGAATATTTAGAATGTATATTAAGCACCTGATAAGTACCAATGACATGGGAAGTTTTAACAGCTTTCCATATAAATTCATCTGTCACTGTAATGAATTGTTTCTCCCCAATTCTTGAACTTAGAGGACTAATTTATTTATTTTTGATGTTAGTAATGAGGACATTTTAAAAAAGATCTTAGTTTCTGGCTATAATTATAAGCGGAGCAAAATAACAGTTGCCTCTGAATTTATTCCAAGTTATATGTGATCTGACAATGGTTCATACATTAAGTAATGCTACTTTAATTTTAAAAATATATTTTTTTAAAACTTTTAAAAAAAGATTTATTTACTTATTATGTATACAGTATACAGAAGAGGGAACCAGATGTCACAGATGGTTGTGAGCCACTATGTGGTTACTGGGAATTGAACTCAGGACCTCTGAAAGAACAGTCAATGCTCTTAACCTCTGAGTCATTATTTTTATTTTATGTATATAAATGTTTGCCTGCATATATGTAAGTGTGCCACATGATTGCTTAGTTTCCACAGAGGCTATAAAGAGGGTACTTGATGTTCCTGGACTGGAGTTCCAGCTGGCTGTGAACCACCATGCAGCTGCTGCGAACTGAACTTGGGGTCCTCTGAAAGAGCAGCAAGTGCTCTCAACCACAGAGCCATTGCTCCAACACCATTACTATAGTTTTAAACATTATGAGCTTCCTGATATGTTATCACTTTAATATGTATGCATCTCATCACTCTAAATTACTAATTCATTCTGAAATGGTAGGTAGGTCCTTAATTCTTTCTGCTGTATGTTTGTACACCCAGTTCCCATTAGTTACTTAATTCTCTCATAGAAGATTTTTTTGGCCTGATGGTGTTATACAATTCAGTTATGCATTGATTCTTAGTTTATTATTCAATCTCTAAGTAAATGTGTCTAGATTATACATAAGTATATTACTGAATTTATAGAATCTCTACCATGAGGTATAAAATTATAGTATAAATAGGTGATTTACTGAGAAACTACCGGCATTTTACTGTATGTTTTTAATATATGCCCTGAAACAATGGGTCATGACAATTATGAACATGGTTCCCAGCCATTATAACAACTTATGACAGGGATTTATTTATGATTTGCAGGGTGTCTAGAAATAGTATGTTTCAAAAGTCCACAAAAACTTCAAATTTGTGTAAGTAGTTGTTTATAGAAATCATATTTGCTCCAGCACTACATACACTGTATTCCAAATTATCATAGGTGATGCCATAATTTATTTCTGCTGATTCAAAACCACAGCTTTCATCTTAAAAGGAGTAAGAGATAGTTTATTTTGGGGTGACTGCCCAGTAACATGATTTATGTTACCTCAAATTCCTTCTTCCAGTGGAGAAGTATTTTCTTAGTTTTAAAGACCAAAGAAACCCCATAAATAAAAGCAAGTTTAAAATATATTGATGTATAATCAGAGTGATGGTTAAAGCTTTTCTGCAGGCCCAAGATGATGTCTTAGCTTTTGGTGTGGTGGAAGCTCCTGGTCTGCTGAGTTAGCAGATTCCAAAAGGTTTCTGTCTATTAGTCACAGGTGTTAGTCCAGGCAAAGAAAATGTCAAGGCATCTATGGTCTGGAGAGCTAGATGTAGGCCAGAATAAGGCAACCAGCCTCTAACTTACAGCATTCCATTGACCTTACATTACTGCAATTCTAACCAGCCTTGTTTTCATACAGTGTATTCATCTTGCAGTGGTTTCCCTTCTCCCGTTTTCTCTTACATCTTCCCACTTTTCCACCTCTCCACGTCTATATCCTTTCTTTCTCATTAGAAAGCAGGCTGATACCTAAACAACAGCAATAATGTTAAAAATCAGATAAAAATAAAAACAAGCAAACCAGAACTGACACAGCTCCTTTGCGTTTTTAACTCACAGTTCCAAAATGTCAGTCAAATACAAAGTTAGGTTGCTAACATTTTTAAGCATTTGTAGTCTTGAAAAGTTAGTTTTTATTTTAATGAAATAATTGAAAGGCATGTATAATCTAATTAGAAGGTTAAACATCAACAAAATAACAGATAGCCTAGAAGACTAGTGTCTTTTCAGAATATGAAGGAAAAGTTTGTCTGGTGATGGATGTTTGAGGATGATAGCTTCTCAGCAGACAGGGGCAGAGTGGGGAACTTTTAATTCAGTATTTCTAGATATGCTGCATGTCATGCAGGAGAGGACAGTGGACTTGGTCTGTAGAAAATCACTGATTGCCCAGAATTTATATCTGAATCCAGCAGGAAAATATTCAGGGATCCATATTGTAGTAGTGCCTTCATGGTTACTTATACATGTTCATAATAGATTCATCAGTATGACTTCCCATTATCTCTTTCATTAAGTGAGAATTTTTTTATGCCAAAAGGCACTAGAAGGCATTCTTAGAAAGTTACTCTGTTAGTTGAGCATTTGAAGGGGTCACTGGATATGTCTAACTAGTCAGATAGGATGTTATATTACTTGATTTCATTTTGTTTCTGGTTTTGTTTTTTGAGACAGTCTTCTATCAAACAAACTTAAAGTTGCCATATAGTCAAGGATGACCTTAAGCTACTGATTGTTCTACCCCTATCTCCTAAGTGCTGGAATTACAGGCATATACCACCACTCCCAGGCATAATATTTAGTTTTGCACTTTAGTTAAATCTTAGAAGAAATACGTCCAAACTAGTGATTCCTAAATGCTATGTGTTGATTTAGAAGATGAATAGAATGTCCATTTGCACAAGACATAGAAAAGCTCAAACACAAAGCAAGAGTGTAAAAAGGAAAGTAATCCAGATCTGGTGCAGAATGTCTTCATGGTAGGTACATGGGGCTGGTGTCACAGGAGTTCCTGCTTTCTGAAGTTTTTGTTTTTTGCTCCTTTTCTCTCTTTTCCTATTCTCCTCCTCTTCTCCCCTCCCCTTTTTCTTCTTTCCTTTCAATGCCTCCCCCCCCAGCATTATGATCACCATTACCACTTTAGTTAAGGTTATTCATCTTTAAATAATTGTATCTTTCCTGTGTTAAGCTTTGAAAAACTTTACTTCCTTAAGCATTGCATTTATTTTCTATATTTTTAAATGTTCTTTCCCCCCATAAAAACGTTAGTGGTCTTTGTGCTTATAAACTAGAAGACTTCTGAAATTTAGACTAGTATGTAAAGAGCCTTTGACATTCATAATTTTTTTTGAAGGTCTTCAGCTTTTTTTATTCTTTATGTACAAAGCCAAGCATGATCTGTATGATCTGTTTCACTGGTTAGACAGCCATGAATAATCCATTCAGGGTAGCTTAGTCCAACTTAATGAAGGCTATGTCCTTCGCGTACTGACAGAAGCACTGAAGGCACATGTTCAGCCCGTATTTCAGGATCAGACCGTGGTGGTTAGAGCAGATGCAGCAAGAGCTAGAGCCCTGGCCAAACTTGCGTGGATGACTCCAGTAGAGCTGCTGGTGACCCATCTTGTCTTCAGACAGACAACGAGCAAAAAGGCGTCATTCATAATGTTAATCTCTATTGCATACATGTTACTCAAATCACAATAGGACTAGAGGAAAGATGGAGTTTACGATATGCCTCAAGTGAAACCTAAAAAAGTTCTATTCAGACAGAAACCATAGATATTATAAGGTTGAAAACACGTTTATAAGCAATATTGGAACCTTGAGACCTCCTGCCCATGCTGGGAAGGAGATGGGGAGATGTGGAGAAGAGAGAGTGACTGGAGGGGGTGGGAGGGGGAAGAGACCTTGAATAAGGATATACATAGATAGAAAATGTGACTTTATTCATAATAAAAAATAAAAAAATAAAAAACACATGTTTATGCTATTTAAAGAAAAACTGGAGCAACTATCTACAGGCACATCTTATACAAGTTTGTTATAACGATCAACTTTTCCATGGGATAGTAGGCAATTGATGAGGCTGAGAACTATTTTCGTAAAAGACTCTCAATGGCAAAATAATAGAACTTATGTCTCTTCAATTTCCTTTTTATCATGTAAGACAAAGAAAATCATAGGTGTCACTGAAAATGTTCTGCTTTAATAAGATGAGCAAATATGATTTATCCTTAAATCTTTAGTATTCATTCACAGAACTTTTCAGGATTGTCATATATTATTAAACCTTAAACTTTTTGTTTTGTTTTGTTTTTTTAAAGATAGGGTTTCTCAGTGTAGCAGCTCTGGCTGTCCTGGAACTCATTTCGTAGACCATACTGGCCTCTAACTCACTGAGATTCAGCTGCTCTTGCCTCCCGAGTACTGGGATCAAAGGTGTGCACCACCAGGCCCGGCCAACCTTGAACATTTTCTTCTGAGAGATGCTTTTTCCTTCTAGTTTCCGAGTTATCTATAGAGACAGTTGTAAAAAGTTGTGACAGGAATTTAATTTCTCAATGAACTATGAGCACAGTTTTAGATTTTTCCATTCCAGTTGGAGATGATGTGAGTAAAATTTTTATGTTGATCTAGAGATTTTTAAAGCTCTGATTCTTAATTACTGTTACTTGGTTTGTAGTATCCATGGGATTTGTTAAAGTGTAAAAATACATGTCTTCCTATTAAACAAGATTCCAAAATTTGTAGTATCATGATTTTTTTCTTATTTGTAAATAGTTGCATGTGTTGAGCATCATGTTCTAGTGTGCATACTCAAGCAGTTTTGCCAGCTGCACTTCCTTTTTTTCTTTTTTGATTACTCACTTGTATATTGAGAAAAAAACTGTGAAGGTTTAATTTCATTTATTTGACACAGCAAATAGTGATCAGTCACTACTCAACCTTTACTGGTTTATTTTGGACTTTCTTATCTTCTCATTCTAGTATACCTATAGAATTAGGGTGAAATCAAACAGAATTAACACATTTTTTTTTTTTTTTTTTTTTTTGGAAAATGTGAGAAGGGACTTGTAGTGAGGGAGGGTTAGCCAGGCAGGAGTGCAGCCAGAATGTATTACATGCATAATCAGTTTCCTCTAGGTGCATCTAATAATATTGTTTCTACTGTTGGATTTCCCACAGCAGGCTGTTCAGCACTTTGGTAGCATGAAGTTCAATCATGGGGGAATCTCCCTTTGCTGCCAGTGCAGATGAACTTTTTATATGGTGAGGTAGATGTCATCTAGGTCATTTTAACTGAATTTGTAATTAAATAGTAAAGAGAAATTTAAAAATAAAATTATTCAGTGGAGAATCTTAACTATTAACTATTCTTTTAAAGATTATAGTAAAAATTTTAAATCTTATGATATATAATTAAATGATAAATATAACACAAATCATCATAACTTTATACTAAACAAAACCCAACTCTAAAATAATAAAAAAGGCATTGCAGTTTTCCACGCTATAGTTCCCCAGGTGGGGAACTGTGGAGCTAGATACCATTCTCTTAGTGTTCACAGGCTTCTCTGAGTTCCACTGGTCACCCCTCCTCCACATGTCTGAGTGACAGCCCTGTGAAAATTATAAAAACTTGTTGTCCTGCAGCTGCTCCAGCATAACAAAGAGCTCCCCTGCTTGAAAACGCAAATGTATCATCAGGCAGACAATGCCCAGTCATTGGTGCTCAGTGAGAAAGAAAGGAGAGGGATTAATTTGAAGATGCTTGTGCATGACATGGTGATTTTTCATAGGAAGGAAGTGCCAAATGATGACCTCTAAATCTTAACACTGACCTCTAGTTGTAGAATGTGTATGCCATAAGGTCTGTTGGCTTTTTCATATGATAATTTAAGCTGCAACATTTTCCTAGGAGTACAACTTTTTTGGGTTGGGAGAGGGGATTGGTTACAAAGCTCATGATTGTGTTTGTGAATATATTTTTGAAAGTGAGTAAAACTGTATTAAGGTTCTTCCAAGAAGAGTTCCACATAAAATACTGTGTAAGTTCTCTACAAGTTGATATACTTGAAATTGAGTATATAGGTAAGTGTAGAGAATCAAAATGCCATTGAGTATTCTTTTGAGATATTTAAAAATAGTTTACACGTGATATTAGAGAATGAACTGTTTGAAAAATATGATTTACAATATGAAGACCTCATCAAAATTTTCTGTCATAAATTGTAAAAGCTGAATAACATTTCTGATAATTCTTAATGTAGTTTTTCTTATTTCTTGGTTATATTTTTAAGATTTGCTTTATTGTGGATTTATAATATAAAAACGATCTTGGCTTTAAGAGGAAGTTGAACTACATTGAGATCTCTATTTACAGAGAAGAACCATCTCTGTAGTGCTTTCTGATGAGCATTCCCTTCCAATTAATACATCATTTTTAAGTTGTATGGTCACTATATTTTGCTAACTTTGTTTTCATTCTTCACTAATGCTGAGTTTTTTTCAGACACTGCTGTACCTCAATTCTTTCCTCTTTATTTCTCCTATTTTCTCTGCAAGTCGCTGCACCTGTCGTTTGTGCGCGGTCTGATGCTGATCACTCTGGTTCTGATTCTGCTTCTACTGCTTTACATACCTGTTTCTTAGTAAATGAAGGTATTCTCTCTTACTTTGTATCAACTTCCTTTCTGTCTCTGCTTTGGCCTGATAAACTTATTATTTTATCTGATTTATACCTCCATCTGCTTTATTTTTTATGAGTCCCGAGGTTCCCATTTTGTAAGTTTATTTGCTGAACTCAACGCCAGGTGCCAAACCTAAACAATGTGCTGTTCCTCGTGCCCAGAGTAAACCATGTCTACCATCACCTAAACAGCTACAGCAGGGTAGGGCTGCTAAACTTGCTTGTGAAGTCTTGCTTAAAAGGTGGATTGTTCACTATAGTGATTTTGCCAGTTGATTTGTGGCATTAATGATAATAAACATTTTACATGTATGATTAGTGTACGAGAGACATGATGTGCTGTTTTTACACAGCCATATGCTCTAGAAAACATAAGTGAGTCTCTTAATTTACATTCTCATCTGAAAAGTCTTCAGGTTGATTACGTAGGCCAATTAGAATTCACCTATTCTTGTACTGCTTCTGCCTAAGGTAGAGGCACAGAAATCTAATTTAAGAATTTAGATTCAGGTGGGTCAACATATCCTTGCTTTTGTTTAGTTATACATATGAGAAATAATTTTTGGAGCTCTGAAATTGAAAATGGAATATGCAAACATTTGCTGAAACACTGCTTTCTCCAGAGTGGTCTTGACTTTTACTAGTTTGTGTAAAATAAAAGGGAGAAATCTTACATATTCCAAAATATCACTGAAAATGATTCTGACTCTTCAGCAAAGCTAATATTGCAAAGCCATCCAACAAAGTGAGTGTTAGATTGTTTGTGAAGCCCAGAGCCTCTGTTATAAGTAGTACTTGTACTAGGACCCAGGGAAGAAAGAGTGGAACTGGAAGTGGCAATATAATTGCTTATTTGGTTTCCCTGTCAGAGGATTATGCTAGGCTCAACTGGAATAATTAGAATAGTATTTGTTGAGTCATTTAAAGAAATTTGTTAATTTAAAATATGCTGTAGAGCTTTTGTAAGAATTATCATGTATTAAAGCTAACTCATAAGTAGTTTATTTATATATCTGTGAAGCATTAAAACATATTAAGAAATTACTCAATAGTGATATATATATATGTTTGTGTGTGTATCTACATATAAGTACATGTCCAAGTGATATAAATTTCAATATGAAGTATATGGCCATCACTTAAATTAATACAATTACATATTTGTTATCAGTTGATTAAAATTTCTTTACTGAATGGATGAGTCTTTAAGGAGGTGACTCCTCTTTTTAACAAGTTTAGAGATCATTTTATTTTATAATAGCTTTGTTAGTAATTTAGAAAAATGCACTTTTAATTCTATTAAATTACAGAACTATTAAATTTTTGTGCTCAAAGTTAATATATTACAAATGATAGCAAATGATTTTTTATGCATTCTCGATTGTCTTTAGATGTTATCCTTGGGAAAAAATGACAAAACACTGTGAACTAATAATGACCTCAGAGATAATTCATTATAAATATAGTTTTGGATACCTGTGAAATAACTCATAAAATTTGTATAGTCATACAGTGGTAGATAACACGTGTCTTTCTCAAATAATTAGAGGCTATATCAAGAATCAGAAATTTGGAAAAAAAAACTTGATTTTCTTTAAGTTGGAACCAGTTATATTTAAGACTTTTAATTTTGGATTGCCAAGTTTTAAATTATGTGGAATGTCTTCATTCACTTTTCCATTAAAGACTGATAGTTTGCTATTTTAGCTTTGATTGTTCCTAAGTTTCTGATTCATTTAGTAAGAGAGGGGAATGGTAACTATATCCTTATTAAAGCCCCAGACAAAAAACGGGGCAGCATCCCCTTTGGCTAGTGTGTTGGCTGCACACAGATGGCCATGCCTTAAGTGACTGAACCTGTGATGGATATCTGTGTGAACGCCCTTTTATAGGGCGAGATGTGCTTATTTTATCCTTTCCTATCTTCTAATGTTTATTTTAGAAAATCTTTCTAGGAAGATGTTTTCTTTGAAAAATTGGCAAAACTTTGTGTGGAAAATTGTTTTTATTGATTTTAAAATCTTTGCGGTTCTTATAGGTCAACAAATACATGATTGAGAGATGAAATACATTTTATGACATTTTACTACATAATAATACTAAACTACAGTGATTTACAACGTAATTTCATAGACTTTCCCTTTTTGTTTTTGATAAGCATGCATAAATAAAGACTTTGTATTTACTGGAGAGTTTCAAGATGTCTAAAGTGTTTTCTGTATGTCACCTTCTGATAGGGTGGAGCCAGTTAGCGGCCATGCACTGTGTCATGCTGCCTGACTTACTGGGGTTGGATAAGTTCAGGCCTCCTCTTCTGGAGATGCTAGCTCGAAGATGGCAAGACCGATGTTTGGAGGTAAGGCTGAAGTTATAAGGAAGATAAAAATATTCCAGGAAACAATAATAATGTTTATCTAATTTGTCCTTATTACTTAACTCATCTCATTATGGAAAATATGGATTCAAGATTTCCATGTTTTTTTCTTCTTTGTTTCTGTAGTAAACAGTACATGTTTTAGCTTGTTCATTTATTTGCTTCTTAAAAATTTATTGAGTATTTCATTAAAAGTTCCACATGTTTTTTAGGATTATTTCTTAAGTATTGGTTTCTGTAGAGATAATGCATCCACATAACAAAGACATATAACCACCTTCCTTGCGATTGCATATTCAGTATAATCCCTCCCATCAAATTTCAAGTGAGTAGTCAGAGAACAATGCTGTGTTCTACTAACACAAAACAGACTTTGGAATTCAAAGAGCTGCATTAAGTAAGTTTTAGTGGCAGCAATTGCTAACTTTGTAACCCTTAACACTTTGCTTATTCTATTTGGAGATCATTTATAAAGTAGAGGCAATAATGTAATTCTCATGAGATCACACATGTTACTGGGCAGTTTGGTTGTGTGAACATCATATATTGTATATATGTATACTCAATAAATGTCCGTGATGTCACTGAGAAATAGTTTGGTAGAACTTCTGTATATCTGGCCTGTTGTTGACTGAAGCATCATAATACTTTAAGGTATTTACTGGTTCTCTCTCTGTTGACTCAACTTTAAACAGAACTGAAGAATGTTAAAGTTTTCAATGAATAAGCTTTTAATTCACTTAGAAGACAGTATGTTTATAAAGAATCGTTTACTTAAACTCTTCTTTAGATGAACCTGAGTTATCCCTTAATTTATAAATAGTTAATAAATTGATTAGTATTTTGACATATAGCTGTGGTATTTTTGCTAAACAAAACAAAATTAAACTGCAAAATAAAAAGTTGCAGAGCCAATTGAAAGAAAAATTGATATGGTTTTGAAAAATGACTCTCTCTCTAAAGAACTAAAAGAGGTTACACAGGAATCTATTTACCCATTTTGTTTGTGACTAGGTATATGTGAATCATGTGGATTTATACCTATTGGATTGTATAAAAGATCAATGTTTCATGAAATGTTGATGTGATAAAGTAGATTACAAATATTAAAAAGGCTTGGTGAAATGTAAATTTCAAATGAAGAAATAATTTTTTTGGAGACCTCTGTCATCTCTCTGGCCTGTTGATAATGCAGGCGTTATTATTTAGTGAATGGCTTTAACATATTTGCCTTCCATCATCTCTGCCTTGGCTCCAAGCAAAATTTTAGTATATAAAGAATTTACTAGATAAGGTTAAGTTTCTTTTAGATATTAGGGAAAATAATTTACTACTCTTAATATTAATTTTTAAAACAATAATAGTTAATGGAAGTTTAATAATTGAATATGCTGTCTTAGGGTATAAGAATCCTTAGAAAATCAAATTTTAAACATAAAGTGGATTAAATATCTCTCCATTAGTTTCAAAATAACATGTATAAGATGCTATTAGTTTATTGTTCCATAACTGCTTTATTTGATTTGTAATTTTTCTCATGTAAATAAATATGCTTTTTGTGTTTTCTAATTTTTTATCACTGTGAGCTTACTGGTTTGTGGACATGAATTTACCAACTGACATGCTTTCTTTTTTCTTTTTTTCCACTTGTTTCTGTGATTCTGTTAGGTGAGAGAGGCTGCCCAGGCCCTGCTTCTAGCAGAGCTAAGAAGAATTGAGCAGGCAGGACGAAAAGAAACCATTGATACCTGGGCTCCTTACTTACCTCAGTATATGGACCATGTCATATCACGTAAGAGTTTGTACGCTTTTCTAAAACACTTTGGAGGACTCTGTGGAAAGAGTACCAGACTCAGAAGTGTTCATGCTTTGTGACTTTTGTGAACAAAAGTGAGAAGGGTCCTTAAATCCTGGTCTTAATATCTTAGTAGTAGAATCTTCGTAGTTTAGTTTATGACAGTTAAAATGAACAAGATATAAGAAACATCATAATATACACTAGCAACCTGACTGCTTATGAAACTAATTTGCAACAATGAAAGGAATCCCTACTCAATTTAACCCTAGCTTTTCCTCTGCTTGTTGTTTTGTTATCCTTGTGGTTCCACTCTCTCCATATTCATCTCGTGTTTTGAGCTACAAAGACCTATTTTAGGTTAACATTACACTAGTACTCAAAAAACAGAAATCTTGTCAAGTTATACCTGTATGCAACATGAAAAGAGAAATTAACCAGTGTTTTAGTCGAGTTTTTCAAGTAACTTTGAATTGAACAAATTTGGGAACGTCGTTGAAAATACTACGTTGGTACTCAGGATGTTAGGTTAAGTGAACATTGGAAAAAGGTAGTATTTGTCAGCGTAATCTTTTTTCTCTGATAAAAATATTTGTCCTCAGTTTATTTAAAGTATTTGTTTTTCTAAAAATGTTAATAATTAAAATTTTATATTGATTATGTTAGTTACAAGCTACTTTCAATTTTTAAATAGTCTTGGTTAAATTTTTAAAAAACATTTTACTATGAAAATTTGTCTGGATTTTAAACAGTTTTCCTCCACTGGCAGTCATTCATGTAGAGAGTACTTCCCCAGGTCATACACTTCCCACATGTTATTCTAGCCGTACGTGCACTGTTTAAGAAGGGAACCAAAAGTAAGATTCTTAAATGTTGTTAACTGTGAATGCTGACTTGGTTGCTTGATCAGCCTATACTGACCTGTGATGCTTAATTAGGTATGCGACCTGGAGTCTTCACTAAAGCTTTATTAGCGTTGGTCTTCTCAGTAAAAATCAAGATGATAGAAGGTTTTATAGAGTTGTAATGGGTGTGGAGTGAGTTGACCCTGGTTAAGTGTAAAGACTAGTATTTAGCTCACAGTAAGCACTATTGATTTGTTAAGTAAATGAATCCTTGAGACAAGTGTGTATTCACATGACTAACACATTAGGGGTAACAATTTAATTAGAACTTTTATCTATTTGTGTACCTAGATATTTACTGAATGAATTTGTAAAACATTTAAAAAAAAAAAGATACTAAGTTGAAAACAACAGCAAGAATAGCAACAACAAAAACAAACTACAGAAACAAATCCTCAATATCTAATTACTTGGTAAAGTTTCGGATTTATGTTCTCCTTCCTATCTGCTGTGATGCGAATTGTTCAGTTCTGTCATGACCTCCTTGGCATGACTGATTGGCATTCCTGAAGCCATAGGCCAATAAATGTTCATAACGTAGGACCTCTAATTGATGTGTACTTTTAAATTTCTTTTGACGATTTTTAAATAAAAATTTTAGGGCCAGAGACTGTAGTTTAGTGGTAGAGTGCTCTCCTATTTTTATCCCTACTACTGCAAAATAAAATAAAAATACATTAACAACAAAAAAATAGAATTTTTTAAAAAGATTTATTTATTTATTATGTATACAGTATACAGAAGAGGATATCAGATGTCATCATAGATGGTTGTGAGCCACCGTGTGGTTGCTGGGAATTGAACTCAGGACCTCAGGAAGAACAGTCAGTGCTCTTAACCTCTGAGCCATAATTTTCCAGAATAAACAGTTAAGAAAAAGAGAGAAGCCCACCACCTTTGAGATACGTGAATACATACTCCAACACATGCTCCCTGTTCCTGATATGAACATTGGTGATAGAGAGTAGACTCTGCTGGGTAGGCATGGCATAAACCTTGCTTCTGTGGACAAGGCTTGATAAAGTGCTTTACAAGCAAGCATAAGGGCCAGGTGTGCTGCTGTAACCCTTGCCTTGGAGAAACAGAGGCAGGAGGATCCTTGGTGCGTTCTTAAAATCAGTGAGCTCCAGATTTATAGAGGAAGCTTGTCTGAAAAATAACGTGAAGATCTCTTAAGAAGACACCTGTGTTGTCCTCTTTTTTTCAACATAGGGGCATCCCATACATACATACATATACACACACATACATACAGATATAATTTAAATAATTATAAAGAAACATATGAATTATTTTTATTTGTATATATATGCACACACATAGATAATTTAAAATAATCTTCACAATTGAGGATAATCTGTTGAGTGAGGTACTCAAGAGTAGGCTGAAGGTGAAGCTGCACAATAGCAAGTCACTAAATTCTTTTAAGATGAAAGTCGCATTATAAAATATGAAAACAATTAGAAACATTTTCAGGACATCTTTATTTAGCATGAAATCAGGTTGTCACAAAAAGGGAAATGGAAACCAGACATAAATGTGGCAAGTGGAATGAGGACAGTTTCCAAGACCTATAAATGATTGCATATAAAGACCTAAGAACAATATCACAAATTAATACAGAGTTGTCCTCTAGATGGCTTGGAAAAAAAGATACCATAATCAATTCTATCTGAAGCTGTTTTATTTAGCTCCTAGAAAAAAAAGAAAGGCTTAGCTGCAAATGAAAGGCATAATATAGCCACTGATTATTCCCCAAAGCCATGGGGGAAATGCATGTGTTGTGAGGTATCTGTTAGTGGGTCCAGTGAAGATAATGTAAGCATAGAGTAATAATGACCACCATTATTTGGAAACTTTCTCTGTATCAGACTTTTGCTAAGTACTTCCAAGGTCTGTGCTTTTTAGTTGAACCACTTTGATAACCTGGTAGAGTAAATGCTGTTGTGGTCATACTCTGTATTTCACTTTCTTTTACATGAGGTAATAGGCTAAGGGGACAGAAAATTTTTCTGAAGGTCCTTCAGTCCCTTAGGTGACTGCTAGACTCCTAAATTTATTTTTTTATCCTCTATTCTATCTAGCTTACTTCAGCATCCTTACATCTTAGCTGAGGTTAGATATGTAAGAGTAAATAGACCAGACACTTGGCTTGCCTGCTGTTACTATAAAGTGGTGTTTCCCCCAGTTATGTTGTTTAACTGCAGCAAAAAATGAAGTGGAAAAGTAACTGTCAGAAAAGCACTCTGTAGTATTTCTTGTTATTGTTTAAATATAAAGTAGTTTACTCTTAATTAAATTTAAATTTTTCTTTTAGTATTTAATCCTTTTTTATTTAAGTATACTGTTTTTGAATACTTCAAAAGTTACGTGAATACTGGATTACCAAAAATTTGAATTTTTATCCTCTATTGTAATTTTGTGTGTGGGTGCGAGGATACCCAGCCATACGTTCTATTAAACATAACTAAAACATCGCACATTATCAACTTTTGATTCATTATGTTAATCAATTCTGGAACTGTAATGTTAAGTGTAGAATTACTTTTACTTTCTTTTATTGAGAGCTTTCTGTTTCAATAAAAGGGAATCAAGCTAAAGGAGTAGGGATTCTGAACGTATTAGAGGAGAAGAAAGCATTTAACAAATGAGGAATGACCACATAGGGCTGTTGAACAGATTTTCTGGCCGAGGGGATCAAAAGGTTATGGAGGCAGCTGGTGGACAGCCCACACCTGCTGTCCACCTGCTTGCAGTGAAGTCTCTTCTACCATTGCCACCAGTGTTTGCTGAGGTGGCCATCACTAAATGTTTTAAAACATTGTTTTACAAACGGAACTTATTTCTGGCATGAGAATCTTAGTCACTGAAACAGAGAACATGTTAATCTATCTGGAAAAGATACTACTCACCAGCATATGTATTATAATTTAACCATTTTATGTATTTAAAGATATGCAGTAATTACACAAGCGATGGTGGAAGTGCCTAAGTTATGTCCACTTTTTGTTGAAGAGTACATTTATAATTATGTTTTTGAAATTTAAAAGATATTCTTCCTGGAGAGCTCTTGGCCTGTAATAACCTTTTAGGTTTGAGATTCAGGTTAAGTAGATAGCAGCTTCCTCTAAGTTCTCTGTGAGGAAGGCACGGGGCTGATAATAAAATTATGCCAACCGGCCATGTTAATAATGCTCTGTGTATTTTATGTAGGTCTGGTGTATAATAGCCCAATAAAAAGCTTTTTATGAGTTTGTGTGACAAGAAAGGCAATGATAGGGCAAGGCCAGGTGCTTTTCTTGGGGCTCTTGAGAGCATTAGTAGAACCCTTCTGCAGAGCATCAGGTATAGTATATATGCAAGCAGTGAGAATGGGTAGCTCAGCCCTCTTTATCCCTCTGCTTGTTCTGCTACTTCTGTTCTCCTTGTCCTGCCACCTCAGCATTCATTTAAATTTATATCTCCCAGGCATCTAGATAGTTGACTCGAGTCACTGGGGAAGAAAAGCATCAGCAGTCTGCCTTAACTGATAGGCACACATTTTCATAAGACCCCAAAGGCCTCAATTATTGAATGGCCTGAGACTTTTGCCTCCGGATTTATTTCTGTCTTGAGCCAGTCAGGAATCATTGTTTCATTCTTTATAAATAACAAAATATGTAAATTTTTGTTTCCAACTTTTTGGTAGGAATTTTAATGTTTTCTATCCTACTGCTAAATAAAGCATCCATTCCGCAGCACTGACTCATGGAAATATTGTTCAATTTTTTTGAATCATCATTTGGATGTGAGATATCGCTTTTTATGTTCTAATGCATTTTCATAGAATTCAAATAATTTTACTAAAAAGGGATTAATGTTATTTTTGAAACTTGTAAATTATAGTGTAGATAAAGATAAATATTGCTTGAGATTTATTTTGAATTAAAGATCTTTTACAGAACCTACTTTTATATATTTCTTATTTGTGACATTCTACATGTAGCATTTTGATAATTGACTTTTTTACGAGGTCAAGCACCTGCTGGTTTATGAAATATGCCCACATTTGCCCTTCATTCTATTTGATGACTTCTCTGAAGTAAACGCTGATGGGTCTTGATTTCTTTTGGCCTGTAATACAGTTTGACCTTAAGGGGCATTAGGTCACAGTCGTAATTATTTCTCATACATTGTATTGTGCTTGCTCACAATCCTCATACTTTCCAGCTTCAGAAACATTAGATATATAAAATTCACTTTCATTATATAAATGGAAAAATCTGTCCTACTTAGTATCTGCTGTGTTTTTATATACTTTTGGCCAAATTAGTATTAATTTGTAAGGTTATCTTCTCAGATACTGATAGAAAAATATATAACACACTGTGCTTAATATATATTGACATTATCAGAAAGCTAAATCCTTTGTTCTTTTCAGGCCCCTGCCTTTTTAGCTTCCTTTTATGTTAGATTGCCAGGACCAGGCTCCTCTTTTTCTTAGCCTTGGAAACAAAAGGATTTCTTTGTTTAAGAAAAGACACTCTTTTGGGTTTGACTTCCAAAAAAACCAAACTGTAATAGCTCTGTTTAGCCTGGAATTAAGTCTTGTTTCTGATAATTATAAAGTAGTAGTCACTCTGGGTACAAATGTGGATGGACCAACAATAGACATGAAGATAAGATGATGACGTATGTGTCAGATGTATAGAAATTGCAGCTGGTGAAATATCTCCAACGTTAGTGTGTTCTCTGGAGGGCAGGTTATGCGAGGGATTCATGGTGGGCCAAGGCAGAACAGACTAGAGAAAGAATTGACACATAATATTAAATTGCATCTGCCCCATCTCTCACAGGCCTTAAACTGCATGCTCTTCTTCCCTTTCCTCTCTCTCTTACTTCCTCTCTGTCCATCTGTCTTCCATGTCTGGAGCTTTCAGAGACAACTAGGTTAGGGGAATGAGTTTTCTAGAAACTGAGAATTTTTAATAGATTCTCAGGATAGTTTTATAAGTCTATTTTTGGTTGAAATATTTTTTTTAAAAAAAGCCCATTTAGTCTAAGCAGAGGTTGTTACTTCAGGCCAACAAACTCCTTGCTTGTTATCAAAGACAGCCTCTTGATGAAGACATCTTAGATTTGTGACCCTCTTGCATTTCAGGTTCTATGTTTTAGAATTTCTCCTTCTCTGTTTTTTCATTGTCTAGTATTAAATTTATATGTGTTTTTATTGCCATCGGGCTGTTTCACTTCAATCCTGATGGCTTCTTTCCTGAATTCTGATTGGCTGTTTGCACTGCTGTGGAGATAGTAATCTAGTGATCAAGCTGATTCTAGTTAAATATTTGGTTGGGCGAGATGGCCAAGAATGAAGGCTATGCAGGGATAGCTTAGATAGAACTTTAGAGGAAACGCCTTCCGGGCCCTCTCTCTGTGCTTACCCAGATCACCCTTTTGGGGTTTTTGTGGCATTCTGTGTATCTTTCTTTTTAAGCAATAATACACTAATTTAAATGGGCAAAATAAGGGAGAAATTACTTGGTTAAATACTTTTTAGAATTCCTGTTTGATGAATCTGTTGGGATTAAAGGGCATGGTTCTTTCAGGACTTTAGAAACTGCAGTCATCTTACACTGAGTTACATGTGTATCAGCCCCCTCTGTGTACTGGGAGGCAGCAAGGTTCTTATCTCTAGATAAGCTGTATCTACTCATACTACACTGTACAGTTCTCATTTGCTTACAGTACTTCATTGAGAATTAGGTATTTGTTCCTCCTTTTTCTTCTAGAATGTCATAGGAGTTGTAGTTAAAATTAAGCACTCTAGACTGATCATGTATTTATCAACAGTGAGTGATTCTTATCTGTATTTGGCCACCAACCTAATGGAATTTCTACTTAAAGAGCCATGGCTATTTCAAAGAATGTTCCATATATCCGACATTTTTTTGAGATATTACTTAACATTCTTGTGATTTTTTCTTTATATATTCAATAGTTTTGGTAATAAGAGTAGTAAAATGGCCAGTTAAAAATGAAAGCATTTTTGTGTATATTGGTTATTTAGACTTAATAAAACCTGTGATCAAGTGATGTTTGGGCTAGGAACTTGGCAGCAATAGTTGTGTGGGTGCAAGCTTCTGAGGATCAACTTTGCCCACTCTGCTGTCAGATTCCAGGCTGCTTTCTGATCAGCCAAGGAGCCCCTGACAGTTTACCACAGTGTGATACAAAGGAAGGCATGAAAGATGAGGAAATCAACCACATGTTCCCTAGAGAGCAGTGCGGAAGTGTGGCATCTCCTAGTGATGGCCTCCTTACGTATCTCTCTCTATCTCATTCCATTTGCGTCTCTTCTGCAGAGCTATTTGACCTGACAGGCCTACAATAATCTAAGTAATTTCCTCCTTTTTCTCTTTCACAAGTCTACTACTTGTCTACCTTGTATCAGTTTCTTCAGTGCCATGAAGCTAAACTTCTTCCAGATTTGCAGTCTATGTTCAGATACCTGGGAGACGTACTTGGCTTTCTGGGGAATAGGTGTGCATTTTTTTGACAGGCTGTAAACATGGAATCAGTTAAGCCTGTGGAGACTATTTTATAAAAGAGAACCACCCATTCAACCGCTGATATATTCTTTTTTTTTTTTAAGTAATGTTTAAGTGGAAATACCTATAATATCTTCAGCTGAGATTCTAGTGGCCTTTGCAATCTTAAATAACTTAATAACACTTTCACGGACTATGAAGAAGATGGTATTGATTTATGGCATCATTCTCTTGCTCATTTGCTGAAGACAAAATTTATAATGGCAATGGAAATAAAGTAAAAACATTTCTGTGAACATTGGAACATGTTTTTCTAATAAAGCATGTGTTCTATTGAGGTTTTAAATTTAAATTTTGAATATAAATGGTCCCTGTCAGCTCATATGCTTGACTACTTGGTCCCCATGGGGTGAAACTGTTTTGGAAGTATTAGGAGATGTGGCCTCGTGGAAGAAGGTCCTGGGAGTGGGTTATGAGGTTTCAAAAGTCAACACCATTCTCAGTTAGTTCTCTCTGTGTGCCTCCTACTTGTGGAGAAGGCTGCCAGCTACTTCTCCAGCCCCATGACTGACTCCATGTTTTCTGCCATGGTTACAATAATAGCTAATGCTAGATCTGTTCTAATATTATTTACCCATTGTGGGATTAAAGTTCTTCAGTTACACTAAACATCTTTGCCTAATACCTTTCTGTCCTCCCCTCCTGCCTTTTTATTTAGCATTCTGTCCTTTATTACTCTCTAGTGGGTGTTGCTCTTACTAACTTACTCCATTTCCTGTATTTTTAAAGCATGTTTTGATATGAATATTTATTAAATGGTTCATTGTACATGACATTTGCAGACTTTGTAGATATTTTTAGCACTTCTAGCACACAAACGTAAAGGAAAAAAAATTTCTTTTTGTTTGAACACCCGAATTGACCCCAGCAAGATTGAGATTGATCTGGTTTCTTTCAGCCTGTTAAATGCCAATCCAGTCATCTGTAACAGTACTTAGTATTTTTGTAATTTTCCTTTACATGTTTTCTGTTTCTTCTATAGAACTTACCCATCACTTAAAAAGATTTTCTTTGCTTGATTTAGAAATGAAAACAGCCACAACCACTTCTTGTTATTGCTTGTTTAAAAGTCTTGTCCCATAGTCGATGTCAAGTCTATAGTCATGGTTCTTTTTTATAATCCTGTGGAAGGACTTTATAATTTTCTGGAAAAGATGGTGAGTCTTATATTTGAAATGCCCTTAGACTGAAGAACATCTAGGTTGAAGAATGGATGTGCAAGAGGATGAGTGGTTCTTCTTCATTCATGATCATTTCTAATGATTTATAAACGTTATTAAACTCTATCTTTGTGGCTGGGGGAGATGGTTCAACCACTTAAAAGTGCCCAGTTCTCTTGTTAGTGAAGAGGCTAGAGTTTGGTTCCCATTGACCACATCAGGTCACAAATCTGTAGCCTCAGCTCCAGGAAATTTCCAGGCTTTCTGTGGCACCTCACTTATGTGCACAAATCAGTGTCAATCTCTCTCTCTCTCTCTCTCTCTCTCTCTCTCTCTCTCTCTCTCTCTCTCTCTGCCATACTTAAAAGTAATAAAAATAAACATTTAAAAAGTATTCCCACCGGGACCTGTGCTCTCTGCGGCGTCCCAGCTCACTCTGGAGCAGGGGCAGCTGAACTCTGCACCTGGCCACACCCGCAGCCCCTGCTGCTCAGGGAATCTACTAAGAGCCCTACTGCGACCCTGAACTGAGTGAACTGAGCAAACCAACTGCAGGGGTCTATGAGGGGCGGATTCGAACCCTGACCAGAGGTGAGGAGGG